>JANIJH010000002.1:1990787-2003359 GCA_024520975.1 Erythroxylum areolatum | reverse complement strand
AGTCATCATACTTGAATAACTACTAAAGGTAGTTATATACAGAAATGAATAAAAGCAACGTTTGAAAACATAACGAGGTACATCTGTGAGTGTATTGTTTTTTCATGCGTGAAGAGATTTCTGTAAAAAAAAAAGAAAACTAGAGAGATTTTTGCAGTGAAAAACTCGAATAAGAAAGGGCTTTAACCGGTGGAACTACAACGAATAACCAAGTATGTGTTTTTCGTTTACTATGCATATGATCAGATCCTGCGTAACATCTTTCTTACAGGTGGCTTCGTCAATTTTCATGGTGTTCCCCACGAGGTTGCCCAAGGCGGTGAGAATTCTAGGATGATATTGCGCAATGGACAACTACAAGAACCTTATCTACACTGCTGCATGGTTAAGTTTGCCTTGTGAAGGGTGGAAGGTCGGCACCCACCGTTGCACGAAGAGCACTTGCCCGAAGATAACCCACGGTCCCTGAGTCAAGGCCTTCAGATAATAATCTTCTTCCATGAACCTTACGAGGAAGAAGTCATTTTCCAGATACACCATCTTCGTAAGTCCGCGTGGGTTCCACATGGCCTTCAACCGAGAGCTGAGTGTGCAAAAGCCAATCCTGCGATCGAGCAATTTCACCACGACTGTTTTAGCCCATTGATTATCCAGCTTCGTTTTTAGGTTTTGGGAGAGCGTGATGCCCCCCTAATTCCCCAGAGAGGTGGATGATGTCTCCCTCCTCGATGTCGACTAATTCCTCGTCGGGCCATGGTCTGTCCTCCGATGTTTTGGCTTCCTATATTGCCCTTGTCATTGCGGAGCTGTTGGCTTCGGACGTAGGGGTGGGTCGTCCTCTCGCTTTCGAGTGCGCACGTGTTTGGATAGTTGCTCTTCCTAATCTTAGGACTCCATGATCATCCCAAGTTACACAATGGAAAGACCGATACCACTTACAGAAAAATGCCTGAAGAAGATCCCGTTTCGAAAGTTTGCTACCTTTTCTCTCTCTTATTTCTCTTTCTTACAACTCAAGCATATTGGCGTGAGGTCGAATGCCCTCAATTTACCTTTATTTGTTGATTCTCAATCAGATCAGAGCATTTCTACTTAATTTGGGCTTCATTGCCATAACTGAAATAACGAGACCTAGAGCACATCAGGGCTTTAGTTAAAAAATCGATGGCTTTGACATAGGCTTCTGGCTCGCGTGTGCATCGAAGTTCAAAAACATTGTCTACGCCAACCCCTCCCAGAAGCACACGGGATCCTCTAGGCTTATTAGGTGTTTCAATTATGTGGTATTTAATTTAATTTATATATTTATATAAAATTAACATCTGATCTTTTCCCATAAACGATAGGGATCTATTGTCTCGGCGGGGTAGAAATTGTTTGTTCGGCTGGATTTACGTTAGGAAAATTTTTGTCAGTAAAGTTTTTTTAAAAAGTCAATTAGTTATTTAAAAAAATAATATTTTAAAAAAAATTTATACAGTATACCGTTTGACAACATAAAAATAAAAAATATTTTTAATTTTAATTATATTTTATTTTATAATAAATTTATTTATACATATAAATGTTATTTAAAATATATTAAACAATATGCTTTATAGTATATTAATTATTATATAATTTTAAACTATATAAAATATAAATAAAAATATATTTAACCAAATCTTTTATATAGATTATAATATAAATAAAACTAATATCAAAAATAAATATTAAAATATATAAAAAAGTCCAATAATATTATATAAATTTTAAAATAAATATGAAAATGTGTTTATGGATATTGTGAGAATTATACGTTAAATATAAAAAAAAGGACTAAAAATAAGCTCATTAATTAATTTGAAAATTTATCTTAAAAAATGCTTTTTTTAAAAGCTCTAAATTTAACCTTCTTAAAATGCTATATTTTAGTTTCAAAAAAATCATTTTTACGAAAAAAAAAGCATTTTTAAATTTTACAATTAAGTAGTCGGTTTTCTTAAAAATAATTTTTACTATTTAAAAAGTGTTTATTTACACTCCAAAAGGTGTACTGCACAAAAATTAAAAGAAATAGAGAATCTAATCTCGAATAAGACACCTAAACTTAACATTGATTTAAAAATAATATTATTGTAATTTATGAATTAAAAAATAACATTATTTCGCACTGTAGCAAGTCAACTGGTGGCGTCGATGGTAAGCTGAGCTTCGGGTGAAAGAAGGTAGATGATTTTCAAAGCTCTTCCCACTTTGAGTCGCTTTACTTGTTGCCCTTTTAATCTCTTTAACTTGAACCGTATCGGCGCAGGAGTGTCTAGGCCGAACGACAACATCATCGCTGTTGTACGATAATGGCTTCAAGCAATCAACAGAAAGTCACTGCTCCTTACGGCTCTTGGAAGTCCCCTATCACTGCCGATGTCGTCTCCGGCGCCTCCAAACAACTCGGTGGTACCGCCGTCGACGGCCACGGTCGTCTCATCTGGCTTGAATCCCGTCCTATGGAATCAGGGTACTGACTTTGTTTTAGATGTTTGCTGTGTGTTGTTGGTATGTGGTAAGCATTGTTGATTTTGGATTTTTGTTTAGACGAGAGGTTCTTGTGAAAGAAGCTGCGCAACCTGGAGAAGAACCCATTGATGTTACGCCCAAAGAATTTGCCGTTCGGACGACAGCTCAGGAATATGGCGGTGGCGCATTCCGCATACTTGATGACACTGTCATTTTCTCAAATTACAAGGACCAAAGGCTTTATAAGCAGTCAATCGATTCCAAAGGTCTGACGAATTACCGACTGCGTGACCCTTTTTCTTCTTGTTTGGTTTAGTGACATATTTGAAGGAGATACTATCTAATCTACTTCGACAAATCCTTTCTCTCGTTTCCAGTCATATATATGGTTAGGACTTGGAAAGATTTTCTATACTGAGCGTTGACTTTATAGCATGTACAGATTTGGCTCCTGTGCCACTTACACCAGATTATGGGGGTCCAGTGGTGTCCTTTGCTGATGGAGTCTTTGATTTACGCTTCAACCGTTATGTCTCTGTAATGGAAGGTACCTGACGTCATGGATACTTGTTATTTAGTACTGACAAGTAGATGGTTGACTCTTTTCGGCTTTGTAGATCGTCGAATAAGTAGTACAAATGCAACTACAACTGTTGTGGCTGTGAGCCTTAATGACAAAGATGCCCAAGGTAATGTAAGGAGGAACCTTTTTTCTTCAAAGAGAAAACTAACTTTTGTTTTCTTTTTTTTGGTGTGCATTGCCTTTGACTTTTCATTTACACTTAGGAGTTTCTTTTGTTGTTATGGTTTTCAGAACCAAAAGTATTAATAAGTGGCAATGACTTCTACGCCTTTCCTCGTCTGGACCCTAAAAATGAACGAATAGCTTGGATAGAATGGAGTCACCCTAACATGCCGTGGGATAAAGCAGAACTTTGGGTTGGCTACATATCTGAGAATGGGTGAGCGCAAGTTCTTACTGTTTACATATTAAGAACTTCCTTTATTACTAATTCTCACGTTTTACTTTAACCTTAATATTGAAAACTGCATTCCCTGCACAATTAAAAAGTCATTTATTTTGGTAAGTATTGGTCTAATGTAGCTTAGCTTGGATCAAGGTGGGATATATTTTGTGCAGCCTCAATAGTTTCTATAAGTCTAATAACTCAAAATGTGGCTTAGTGAGGATGGCAACTGAAATTCATGAACCACATGTTCACATTCCCAATTCCTCCGGATCGTTAGCAATTGAAATATTTGTCACGAGAGAAACCCCTAAAGGTTTTGTTTGTCACATTTTTTAATTGAGAATCAAAATGTAGGGGCATACTTAATTTTACACATATTCTGTTTGTGAACGTGTTGGCAGGGATGTCTACAAACGCACATGTGTTGCTGGTCGAGATCCTGCACTTCTGGAGTCTCCAACTGAACCAAAGTGGTCTTCCAATGGTTTTCATTCTTCACTTGCCTGCAATAATCTGAATAATAATATACCATTTTGTTAATGCAAGAGAAAAAATGTGTGCTAAGGTGCAAATTTGCTGGTATAATTAAAGTTGGTCTTCCATTATATAATATTCAGAAACTACATGTTACTTGAAGACCAACTGCTTGGTGTTAATGACTTAATCCTATATTTGAACAAGTAGTAAGAGTTAGTTTGTTGCTCAATGCTTGCCCTCTCATTTGTTTCTTAGAGAGAGTTTTGCTGCTTCCAGATAAAGAGGAATAATAATGTTTACCTTTTATATATGCAGGGGAACTATTCTTCATCACTGATCGGAAAAATGGATTTTGGAATCTCTATAAATGGGTAAGTTATATGCTTTGAAAGTCCAACTTTCTTTTTTTATCATATTTCTTATTCTTCTCATTTTCTTGACAAATTTTCTGTGGTTGACATTTTATGCACTTAATGTATCTCATCATTTTCATGAAGCATTTACTTGTAATATATATATACATATATATATGAGAGAGATGAAGAATAATTAACACGAAATCACAAATTAATTTCATAATTAAACAACAGGGCCATTCCTAACGTTTTATAAGCCCTGGGTGAATTAAAAAAAGGCTCCAATAAATTAGTAATAGACAAACGTGTAAATTTTAAAAGCATATTTTTATTATTAAAATTTAATATCTATACATAAGTGACCCAATTTATAAGTCTACACACTCAACAAAATATTAAGTGATCATAACATCAGCTAATAATATCTTACAAATTTCAGTAGCAATAAAATCATTAAAAATAGTAATAGTAACAACAAAATAGCAATAACAGAAATCGAATAGCAAAACACTAAGAGAATAGCACTAATAGACACACAGATGATCATAATTTATGAAAAACAATTTCTTCGTGCATTTCTATGTGCAAAATAATTAATAATATTATCAAAATTAATATCGTTCAACATATCTTTCTCGATAAATAAAATAGCTAAATCATTCAACCTATTTAATCATCAAGTACATCCAACTATTTACGGTCATATTTAATTATCAAATAATTTCTATTATTATTTAATTATCATGACATGTTTAATAGAATCATACGAATTTTTGTAATAAATGAAACTGTTTATGTAATCTTTAAATTGAGTAACTTAAATTATTTGATTTAGTTATATTATTACTAAACTTATGTGAACCTCTATAAGAGTACAAATCCAACAATTATTACATTACTTGTGGCAAAATATAACGAAAATTATAATTACAAAAATTAAATTATTTATTAA
The DNA here is from genome assembly GCA_024520975.1 of Erythroxylum areolatum. NCBI lineage: Eukaryota > Viridiplantae > Streptophyta > Magnoliopsida > Malpighiales > Erythroxylaceae > Erythroxylum > Erythroxylum areolatum. The sequence goes on along the minus strand of JANIJH010000002.1, from coordinate 1,998,107 downwards.
TGTTTAATTATATTTTTATTAATAATAAGTTATCTAAAAATAAAAAAAGAGAAACACAATTAAACGCAATGTCATTTAATATTAATGTTTTGATTTAAAATGTTAATATACTATCACGTTAATGACAAATTACAAATTAATTATAATATATTCAAATATTTAATAAGCTAAAAATACATTAAAAATAAAAAATTTTACCTTTAAATTATTACTTAGAACTCATAAGACAAAATCATAAAAAAATTTTACCGTCAATTTTGAGTTAAAGTATCTTAGATTTATATTTTGATGAAAATAAAAAAATTAGAGGGTAAGAAATATACTCAAATGCTTCAAAAGTTTTTATAAATTTAACAAGTTAACGTTATATAGCTAATAAAGGAAACTATTTAGCTTCCAAGATTAAATAACGTTAACTTTCTTGGTAAGTTATTTATTAGTTAACGTTAACTTTTTCTTTTTCTCTGACTGACAACTAAAGATTTATTACCTTTCTGACTGAAAAATACTGAAAAATGTTGTTGAAATGCATTGAAGGTAAGCCCCTAGTGAGGATGGGCCTTGGGCAGGTGCCCTGCCTGCCCCTGCCCAGGGCCGACATTGTTAATCAATACAATTGATTAACCCTAGGATTGCAACATACTAGATTCAATAATTGTATGGACAAATGCCTGAAAATTAAGGAACAATTGAATCCATTGTTGTTTTCTGTGAAACGAAGTAACAAAGACGCAAAGGATTGATTATTGCTATTCCAAACCCTGATTAGCAAAAACCTGTACAATTCTCAATGGGACGACTGTATTTAAGGTTGGTTAGTAGTAGGGCCTCCTGTGCACTGTAAAATATGGGTCAAGCCTACCCATCATAGCAGGCCCATGACACGTTTGAGAGATAATTTCAAGCCCAGTTATCTTGACATATAATTAATTGGGTTTGTACAAAATTATGTTTGTTTTGCTAGTCCACAAAATTAAATGATAAAATTCCATCATTCTCCCACTTGGACATCATAACCAACAACAATGAACAACAGAAACAAATCCCCAGATTAATATAACAATATGTGGCTACAATGAGATGTCAAAGTAGAGTCAACAATCTCTCAATCATAATTCCAAAATGAGGTTACAAGTACCTCAATAATATAGAAATCAGACCCGATAGGAGTATTGATAGCATATATGCAAGATACCCATACCTCAATGACCTAAACAGAATGTGTCATAAGGAAATGCACACAAAATGGTGATCCAGTTGTGCAATTTCAAACAAAATGGCCCATAAATGCGATTTAACAAAATATCTCAGAATAACAAAATGAGTCTGGGTACAAAATATCTCCAATAAAATGCCATATATATAAACAATTAAATGTATATGCACAACATATCAATAAAGTATATGACAATAACAATAATAGCAACAATCATAAGCAAAAGTCTCTAGATTGAATAACAAAATAGTCAAATACAATGTTGCTATCAAAAATTAACTTAAAAGACAGACTCCCACTAATCCAAGGCATCAAAAGATCTAAATAGACCCATATGGGTTACAGGACTCACAAAAGCCTTAACAGTCAAGCTTTTGGTTAGAGGATCTGCCACCATAAGATCGGTAGGTATATGCCTGAAACTCCTTAACCTTCTCTCTAACAAACATATACTTTGTATCAAAATACTTTAAACGCTTTGAGTTCTTGCATATTTGAGAGAAGCCCACCACAGCAGAGTTATCATAGTAAATGGTTAGAGGTCTAGAAATACTCTCCACAAGATGAAACACAGAAATGAAATTTCTCAACCATATTACCTGTCGAGTAGCTTCGTAACAAGCCACATACTCTGCCTCTATAGTTGAGGTGCTGTAAGGGTTTGTTTAATATTTTTCCAAGATACAACTCCTCCATCAAGTATAAAGATATATCCTGATGTGGATTTGTGATCATCAGGGCAGCCACCATAATCAGAATCAGAATAATTTATCACCTCAAGATGATCAGACATGCTGCAAGTGAGCATATAATCTTTAATACCTTGTAGGTACCTCAGAACTCGTTTCACAACTTGCCAACGACCCACACCAGGGTTGCTCAAGTATCTCCCAAGTGCACCAATAATAAAAGCAATATCAGGACGTGTACAAACTTGAGTATACATAAGACTGCCAACAGCAGAAACATATGGGATTTTTCTATCTCTGACTTATCTTTATCATTTTGAGGATATTGACTATTCGAGAGTTTATCACCATTTTGAATGGGTGTACTGCAAGGATTACAAGTCTTTATGTTTCAAGATCTTTTCAATATACCTTTTCTGAGACAAACCAAGAACATCACGAGATCTATCATGATGAATTTCAATGCCCAGAATAAAAGAAGCATCATTGAGATCTTTCATATCAAAATGAGCTGTCAACATTTATTTAGTCTCAGAAAAAAAACCTATATCATTACTGGCTAAAAGAATGTCATCAACATATAAAATAAGAACAATGAATTTTCTCCCACTATTCTTCAAGTAAATGCATTGATCAACAATATTTTCCTTGAAGCCAAGGGAGCAAACAATTTGGTCAAACTTTAAGTACCATTGCTTGGAGGCTTGTTTCAGCCCATAAATAGATTTTCTCAATTTGCATATCATGTTTTCCTTTACTTTCTCAACAAAACCAGTAGGATGATTCATGAACACATCTTTATACAAATCACCATTTAGAAAAGCAGTTTTTACATCAATTTGATGAAGCTCCAAATCAAAATGAGCAACCAAAGCCATCACAATACGTAATGAATCTTTAGTAGAGACTAGGAAAAAAGTCTCTTTATAGTCTATACCTTCCCTCTGGTTATACCACTTTTCAACAAGTCTAGCTTTGTACCTTTCTATCTCACGTCTAGTATCACGTTTAGTCTTAAAGACCCATTTACACTCAACATTTTTACAACCACTGGATAATTTTACCAAATCCCAATCGCCATTCATACTCATAGAAGCCAGCTCATCTTCCATGACTGCCAACCATTGTGAACTACGAGGACTAGAAGTGGCATCCTGAAAAGAAATTAGATCTGAGTCTTCAACTAAATTGAATTCATGCTCCTCCAAGTAAATGTAATAGTCTCGGAATTTAGAAGACTCAGTGGATTTAGGAATCCTTTCAGATCTCTTAGGTGGAACTACAACCACATCTGGGACTTGAGTATCAATGTCAACCTGTTGAGGAATTTCAACCTCATTTTCTGGATCAACAACATCATCATGAATCAGAGGAGACTAAATTACCTCAGGATGAAAAATAATAGGTGTAAGAACAACAACACGATCCTCTCTGAAATCAACAATATGAGACTCATGCCTTTCATTATGTTCCATGTCCCCATCAAAGTAGATAGCTCGATCTGATTCAATAACTCTAGTAGTGTGATTGGGGCAATAGAATCTTGAACCTCTTGAGCCAGTACAATAACCAATAAACTAACCTGAAATAGTTTTAGTATCAAGCTTCTTCAACTGAGGATTATAAGTCCTCACCTCAGCCTTACAGCCCCACATACGGAAATGTTTCAAACTAGGCTTCTTTCCTAATATAAGCTCAAAAGGAGTCTTTGGTACAGACTTACTAGGCATATGATTGAGAACATAAACAACAGTCCTCAAGGCGTCTCCCCATAAGAACTCTGGTAAGATGGAGTGACTAAGCATGCACTTAACCATCTCCATGAGAATACGATTTTGTCTCTCTGCAATCCCATTTTGTTGAGGAGTGTAGGCATGGTATATTGCACCTCAATTCCACAATCCTGCAAGTATCTAGCAAAAGGGCCAGGGTTTCTTCCAGTTTCATCATACCGACCATAATACTTACCACCTCTATTAGATCTTACACATTTGATCTGCTTCTCAAGTTGCAATTCAATAACATTTTTCAGTGATTTAAAAACATCCAAGGATTCAAATTTCTCACGTAAAAATTCAATCTAACCATACCGAGAAAAATCATCAATAAAGGTGATGAAGTATCTGTATCCTACCATGGCAACAGGAGTAACAGGTCCACAGATGTCTGTATGAATTATCTGTAATGGTTCCTACTTCATAGTCATTTTCTCCTTTCTTACTTTAGCTGTAAACTTCCCTTTTATGCAATCAACACAAGTGTCAAAATCTGAGAAGTCCAGATCATGTAAAATAGTTTCCTTAATCAACCTCTCCATTCTCTCCTTAGAGATATGTGCTAATCGTTTATGCCACAACATAGAAGATTTTTCAGCAACTCTCCTACGTTTCTTTCCAACAATAGCATTAACATTATCATGTGGTCGGTCAAAACGAGAAGAATTAGCAATTAGTATAAACAATCCATCACGCATAATTGCAGAACCAACAACAGCAGAATCATAGTACAAAACAACATCATTATTGATTATATGGAAAATGTATCCACAATTATGTAAAACAGAAATTGAAATCAAATTCCTTCTCGTATAAGGCACATAAACAGTATCTTTCAAAACCAAATTATGTCCACTACTCAACTTCAAGGAAACTACTCCTATGTGCTCAACATTAAAATTAAATCCATCTCCTAGTTGTACCGTCAACTTCCCTTTATTTGGTTTCCGCCTGCTTTTGAACTCCTGCAATGAGTTCGTTAGATGAATAGTTGCACCAATGTCTAACCACCATGGATTAGGAGGAATATCAACCAAATTTGATTCAAAACAAGCAAAGATTTGAGGTATACCTTTCTTCTTTGCCAACCAGTTCTTAAACTTCACACAGTCACGTTGCCTACACCCATGTTCATGACAAAAGTTGCAGCTTCCATTAAAAACAGGCTTGGATTTAGCACCAAAACTCTCATCAGGCCCAGAAGGTAATGCAGGTTTATCATTCCCCTTCTTTTTAAATTGAGGATTACCCTGTTTGTTTTTATAAAATTTCTTCTTGTCACCACTCTTGTGAGAAGTGTGATGAATAATGTGAGACTTTCCATTCTTCATAGTATGCTCCTCTTAAATAAGAATGGAAATCAACTCATCAATGCTCCATTCATCTTTCTTAGCATGGTAAGTAGTCCTGAGAACATAAAACTCGGATGGAAGAGATTCAAACACCTGCCAGATCAGATAATCCTCTCCCAACACAACTTTAATGGCCGTCAACTTGTTATACCAGTTCACAAGCTTCATAACATGCTCACAAACACCACCCACACCATCACACTTGGTCTTAGACAGTAAAGACAAGTAATTAGACTTTTCAGTCTTATCAAACTTCTAGAATTTTTCACCAACAGCCTCAAGATAATTTTTGGCATTATCAGTTTCTGTGATGCTCTCTTTAATAGTCTTCTCCATTGTGTACTTGATGGTCATCAAACAGACCTTGTCAGAACGAACCCACTTATCATATTTAGCTTTATTTGCAACGGAAGTCTTATTAGTGAGTTGTGCAGACTTATCCTCAAGGAGAGGAACATCAACATTAGAAATCGCCAAAAAAAAGATTCAACGATTCAAGCCAGTCCTCATAATTGGTCCCATTCAGCTTAATCAAAGAACTCAAAGCTGAAAATTGATACAAAGCAGGGAGATTTAGCAAATGTATCAACAACTAGCATAATTGGGCAAACAACACAGTTGGGTTCTCATGCAATTGCAATCCTGCCTAAAGATCAACTCGATTTAGAAAACCGTCCATAACTCCTTCAATTATGATCTGTTTTCAACGAAATTGGTGTCATTAGATTCAGAATTTAACGATCTATCAAACCTCTCAATCAATTTCACAAAAAGGCTACTAATTAGGTTTGGAAAAATTCGAAAGATACGGTTTTTTTGGAAAAAGAAAGAATAGTTTTCATGGTTTGTTTTCCGGTTCTGGGGTTTTAAAGAACAAACAGAAAATTCTAACATACTTACCACACGATTTGACACCAAATCAAAACAAATCAGCAGCAACAAAACTGATTTCACAAAAAACAATTAACAAAATTGAAAACCCCAAATTTCATGAAATTAATATCTCCAAAATTACCAAAAATTAGCAGTCACAATTAGGGTTAATTGTCTCTTATACCAGTTGAAGAATAATTAACATGAAATCACATATTAATTTCATAATTAATCAATACAATTGATTAACCCTAGGATTGCAACATACTAGATTCAATAATTGTATGGACAAATACCTAAAAATTGAGGAACAATTGAATCTTTTGTTATTTTCTGTGAAGCGAAGTAACAGAGACGCAGAGGATTGACCACTGCTATTCCAAACCCTGATTAGCAAAAACCCGTACAATTCTCAATGAGGCGACTGTATTTAAGGTTGGTTAGCAGTAAGACCTCCTGTGCACTGCAAAATAAGGGTCAAGCTTACTTATCATAGAAAGCTGACGAACACAGATCCAATGACACATTTGAGAGATAATTATCAACCTAATTATCTTGATATATAATTAATTAGGATTTGTCCAAAATTATGTTTATTATGCTAGTCACAAAATTAAATGATAAAATTCTATCCAGAGAGACTCTTGTTAGATTAGGAGCTTTGGACTTGGGGTATTCAGGTGTTGTCATTGCTTGGACACGGTTATCTTTTAGGAAAGCTTTTATTTTGGGAAATTTTTAATGATTTAATTATCACTTTTTCTCATTCAGAATGAATCTGGAAATGATGTCCTACCTCTCTACTCTTTGGATGCTGAGTTCTCGAAACCACTGTGGCTTTTCGGTATCAACTCTTACGAACTTATTCAGACCTCCAGGGAGAAGAATGTAATTGCTTGTAGCTACAGGTAGCCCTTGAAATGATTACTGTTTCCGCTCTCCTTTTTATTTAATATATCTTGTAAAAATCATATTTATGAATATTAAACTTTGTTAAGTGACCATTTCATCACAATAACTTAAACTATTGTGTGAGGTCAATTTAATTAATTTTTTATATTAACTAACACATCACCTCAAGTGAAAGCCTTTTAAGCTTAAAACTTGTACAGGTTCACTCTTCCTTGTGCTGAATAATAGGTAGGTGTTAGGATTTGAACTTACGACTACTTGATCACAAAGATTTTGATACTATATTAAGTAACCATTTCACCACAATAACTTAAGCTATTGTGTGAGTTCAACTAATTGATTTTATATATTCACTGTCAAAATTGACTTGTTGCTTGCAGGCAGCATGGGAGATCCTATCTTGGTATTCTGGATGATTCTCAACAATCCTTGTCTCTCCTTGATATTCCTTTCACGGATATAGACAATATAGTATTTCCGCACCCCTATTCTCAACTTTTGCA
>JANIJH010000002.1:1966090-1981843 GCA_024520975.1 Erythroxylum areolatum | reverse complement strand
ATTGTTGATGTTGATGACTGCTGCAGTTGTGCCAAATTTTTGGTAATTGACTTCCTTTAAATGATTTTTGAATGCTGGTGTACAGTCAATGAATAAGAGTAGTTAACATGTTTTAATGCAGGTGGATAGTGGTAAGGCTGATGAGAAACGGCTTTGTATAACTGGAGGATCAGCTGGTGGTTATACGACATTAGCTGCTCTTGCTTTCAAAGACACATTTAAGGCTGGGGCATCCTTGTATGGAGTGAGTTCTGAATACTATCTTTTCTTGGTTAAGGACATGGAAGAAGCATTTATTCTTTAGATGTTGAATGCAACTTATCATCCAATTACACTTAAAATCCAAATGTTTTAATTGTTTGTGCAGCACCAATTGAAGTTGCTGTGATATAAATCCATATGTTTCCAATTTCTACCTACTTGTATCATGGTCACTATGTTTTAGCTGTGTGTGCAGCACTAACTTGTGTTTCTTGTGATGAAACCACTTGACTTGAAGTTTCATTCCAATGATATTAACTGTATCAAATTAGGGAAGAAAATTCCTGATGAATAATACTTGGTGTAAGAGTATCTTATATTGACTAAACATGAAAATATTAAAGGGTTTATAAGTAGTAAGAGTCAACTATCCCAATGGCTGGTTGTGGTCATTTTGACAATGGTTGATCCAAGTTCAATTATTGTTAGTGGACTCTACACTCTGCCTATATTAAAAAATCTAATAGATGGTGATATACATAATCCTTGTCATATAGCAAGGAAACAACACCAAGAAATTCCTTCTTCCATGCTTTGGTGTCCTTCTCTAAAACACTGTCCTCAACAAACGTAGGCATACTTACTATGCTCTCGGCGCTAGTTTCATAAAATTTTGTGGTTTTTTCTTTTGAAACTGAAACTGGAACTACTCATAGTCTTTAGGTCGAGACGCGTAGTGCATTTAGTTATTCACATTGATAAATGCTTCTGCTTGGATCTGTTTATAAAAAATTTAAAGCCTCATTTTCTCCAGGACTTACAGGGACTTCTAATGTGAGCTTTAGATTGAAGATTAAGCACTTTTGTGATTGGTACTTATGCAAACTGATACATTGCCATTGGAATGCACCAATAATGCGAAAATTCTCTATCATCTAGATATATGGAAAATGTGCTTTGTTTCTGTAACAATGTTCCATTACTGTCGGTTCGCTCATTCCTAGTATTTTATTCTAGTATGATGATTAGAATGCTATAATTTTAGTGTCCAAAGTATATTGAAGTCTGAAAATATTGTATGTTTATCTATTCATTGTAGGTGGCAGACTTGAGCCTGTTACGAGCAGAAACTCACAAATTCGAGTCTCGATACCTTGATAAACTTGTTGGTAAAGTGGATTGAGCTTCTGCTGTTACATGAGTTTTTTTCGTGTTTCATTCCTTATGTTAATTTTTTGTGGACCCCAGGTACTGACAAGGAATTTTTTGAGAGGTCACCAATAAATTTTGTCGATCAGTTTTCCTGCCCCATAATTCTGTTTCAAGGGTTAGAAGATAAGGTATGCATATGACAGTTGGTTTTGTCGCCGTCTTGCCGTTATTCTGACAAGTGCAAACTCTTCTAGTTTTCTGATAATATTGTGAAAATAAAGGAAAGAAGTGCATATACCATATATTATAATCTGGGTTCTACATGTTTAATTTTGTACTGTCGAGAGTTAACTAATGACAACTTTGCTGTCAATGGAGAACCTAAAATTTATAATGGTGCATTGTTGTCCGAAGAGAAAAACATAACATTCTATTAAGTTTTTGCTGCACTTTCAACACAAGTGGTAGTTCAGAAGACTTGAACTTGCATACTTGTGGTTGCAACCAAATTTACTTCCTTTCACCAAGCAATAGGCCCTGACGCAGCTATCTGGACATGTACTTAGTTGTCTATATGTGAGAAGCTTTATTTGTTTTGTTAGCATTTATGTGAACATAGCGCTTCGGTTACGATGTGCATGGTGATGTTAGAATAATTAATGATGTGGGAACACGGGCAATTTAACATATATTTCTCATAGTAAAACTTGGAAACTTTAGTTGAAAACATCTCCAAATGTTGCAGGTTGTACCCCCTGATCAGGCTCGTAAAATCTACGAGGCTTTGAAGAAAAAAGGTCTGCCAGTTGCTCTTGTGGAGTACGAAGGAGAGCAACATGGTTTTCGCAAGGTATGTACTGAAATCACGTCTCAAATTATTTGTTCCTCGAAGGATTGTCCAAAACCATAATTTCCGATTGTATGCAGGCTGAGAACATTAAGTTCACACTAGAACAGCAGATGGTATTTTTTGCACGATTGATAGGACATTTCAATGTCGCAGATCCGATTACTCCTATCAAAATTGACAACTTTTGACTGAGAGTGTGAGGTAACTGATCCTGAACTTTTGGTTCTAAGATTCATGTTCACGAGTCTTCTACTTGGTAAGACTAACCATCTTTCGTTATTTCAGGGAGTTGTGTGTCAGTTGCAATCCCACATCAATAAAAGAAGAAACATATTTCATTGGATGCACCATGGAATGGCTAGATGTGTGCCTTGTTTTCTTTGGGATTGTTGAATGTACTCTATATTACTTCTGATTGTGAATGTACTCTATATAAGTCTTCGTTAATACTTATTCTCTTCCTCTTAAGCAACTCCAACTTAGTTTTAACCTAATTTTATCTTCTTTCACTCTTGGCAAGATCTGAAATTCTTATGAAATGACAATGGGGGTATTTCCAAGTGAAATGTCTAATTTTTGTTATGAAAAGGAAAAGATTTTCTTTCCAATGTGAACAGGAACAACTCTTCTTCAATTGAATGTTATCTTTGTAGGAAGCGCGCCGCTGGAGAAAAAACCAACGGAGAAGAGAGTGCGACGGTGCATGGAGGTTAGCACGTATTGGTCTTGTTCAGGCGTATAGGTTAGAGCTTGTCTGTTACGTAAAATTGTATCGTCACCTGAAACACGTTGACGAATATTCTAACACAAAAACTGTTATGAGAAAGATAGACAAGGAGAGAATTACAGTGAGAGGAGTATTAAGAGAAGAATAACATTGTTCATAATTCCAGACATAACGTACAATCCTTTCAAACCTACGAGATATATTGTCTTTAAAAATTATCCCCTATACCTGCATACACGATATGTTTCCCTACTCTTATTGCTAAATGCTGTGTAACGCCTTGTGACTCGAGTATTGTGTCGTTCCACGCCTTCCGAATTTGCTCTAACAATCTCCTTTCTATTAACATCCTTGTCAATCAGGTTAATTTTCGGACATCGCTTTTGAAGATCAAAAACATACTCTCAGGTAGTGTTATTGTGCTTCCCATCAGACTATGGGATCAACCATTGTGTGACCGCTCTGTTGTTCCTCTTGGTGATACATCTGTCCAGTATGGCTATAGGTACTTGCTTCGCTGGCGTTAGGAACTTCGGTAGCATTGGAGTAATATAGGATTGACCCTCATGTGCTTTTTTAAGCTGAGACACGTGAAAAACTAGGTGTATTGTTGCATGGGTCGGGAGTTTCAATTTATACGCTATCCTCCCAATCCTTTGGATCACCCTGTATGGATCGTAATATAATGGTGATAGTTTCTGGTTGCTTCATCGTTGGACTGAAATTGCTTGTATGGTTGTAGCTTCAACAAAACCATATCTCCTACCTGAAATTCCCTATTAGTTCGTTTCGCATCCGCATACTGCTTCATACGATTATGAGTCCTTTATAAATGAAATTTGGTGACATTAAGCATTGCCTCCCGACTCTGTAAAACTCTATCAGCTTCCATTACCTTGGAATCCCCTGCAATATACGGTGTATACACTGGAGGTGGCTACTTGTACAAGATTTTGAATGGAATGGTGTAGATGGCAGTTTGATAGGTGGTGATGTACCACCATTCGACTAAAGCCAACCACTCTCCCCACTGTTAAGGTGATTTGCCACAGAAACAACTTAAATAGGTCTCCAGTGTCTTATTCACCGCCTCGGTTTGCCCATTCGACTGTGGGTGGTAAGCTGTCGAATACTTCAGTTTAACCCCTTGTAACCTCAACAACTCCTGCCAGAACTTGCTCAAAAATAATGAATCTCTATCATTGATTATAGACTCAGGCATCCCATGCAACTTAAACACGTTATTAAGAAATAATTCAGCCATGTCGTAGGCAGAATAAGAATGTTTCATAGATATGAAATGGGCATATTTCGTAAACCTGTCAACTACCACCAATATCACCGATTTACCTCTTGAATGCGGTAACCCCTCAACAAAATCCATACTTACCTCCTTCCAGCTCCCCTCCGGTATTGTGATAGGTTGGAGTAGCGCCGGATATGCGAAGTTGTCATATTTATTCCAAAGGCAATTCATGCAATTCTGTAAGTAAATTCTCACATCCCTATCCATACCCTTCCAAAAGAACATTTTTTGTAGTTTTTTGTGATCACTACTACCCCTACATGGCCACCCATGGTGTCATCGTGACTGATACTTATAATTTGTTAGTGAAGGTTTGAATTGGCTCTTACCACCAGACGCCCTTTCCACCTCAGTAGCCCTTCCTTCCATTCGTATACACTAGTTTTAGCAATGTCAGCTTCTAACATTTTTAAACAATCCCCGAATGACTTCGTCTTCTTGCCAACTTTTCTTAATGTCTTCTAACAATTCACTCTGTATCTGCGGCACAGACATTTCAGCGCTTGTAATCCTCGAGAGAGAATCCACTGTTGCGTTCACCTTACCGTTGTGGTATTTTACTTCAAAATTGTACCCCAGTAGTTTCGGTAGCCACGACTGCTGAAACGGTGTTGACTATCGTTGTTCCAGCAGGTACTTAAGGCTTCGATGATTCGTTCTAACAATGAATGGTTTAGAAGTCAAGTAATGGTGCCATTGTTTAATGGCCTTTATGACCGCTAAGAATTCCTTCTTGTATGTGGATAACTCTTGATGCCTTCATGCCAGTGATTTGCTTAAATAAGAAATGGGATATCCCTCCTGTTGCAACACTACCCCAATTCCATGGCCACAAGCATCAGCTTCAATTATAAAAGGTTTTGGAAAAATTAGGCAATGTCAATACCAGAGCAGTCGTGATCGCCTTCTTTAGTGTTTCAAATGCTCTATGTTCCTCCTGTTGCCAACTCCAATCATCCACATTCTCCTTCGTGAGCAACTCTGTCAAAGGTTTTAACAGTGGCTTCATAACCCTTAATAAATCTCCGGTAGTACCCTAAGATGCCCAAGAACCCCCTCATATCTTTAGTATACTGGGGTATGGCCATTCCTCAATTGTTCTCAACTTCCTTAAGTTTGTGGCTACACCTTCTTCCAAAATAGTGTGCCCCAAATAATCTACCTGACGAGCTCCAAAAATACATCTGTTCCCTCTTAAAAATAGTTGATTGTCCAACAATGTTTGAAGTGTCACTGATAGATGTTCTACATGCAACGCCAACGAAGGATTGTATATCAATATGTTGTCGAAGAAAACCAGAATAAAGCGACAAAGGTAGGGTTTTAACAATTCATTCATCAGCTGTTGAAACGTAGCAGGTGCGCTTGTCAAATTGAAGGGCATTACTAGGAATTCGTAATGCCCTTCATGCATCTTAAAGGCTGTTTTTGGTATGTCGTCGGGTTGCATGCGGATCTGATGGTAACCCGAACACAAGTCCAGCTTTGAGAACCAGCTAGCTCCATGCAGCTCGTCCAGTAGTTCTTCGATTAGAGGTATTGGGAATTTATCCTTCATCGTATATCGATCCAACTCTCGGTAGTTGGCACACATCCTCCACAAATTGGTGATGCATACGGGCCTTCGCTATAGCATATAAACCCTTGCCTCAGGTGCTGCATAACTTCTTGTTCAATGATATTCTTCTGTACCCCTGAATAACGATACAGTCTTATGTTAATCGAATCGTCCCCATCCCTTAGCATAATCTTGTGCTTATGTTAGCGACTCGGAGGTAATTGAGTTAGCGACTCGGAGGCAACTGAGTTGGCTCCCTGAATACTTCTGCATAACTAGCTAGAACCATATTGACTTCGTCGAACATGCTGCCTTGTTTCTCCGTCAGTGTAGCATCCCGTTACCCATGTTAAGACTAAAATAGTAACTTATGAGAAATTTCTAAGAAAATTAGGAAAATGCACGTCATACATAAATTAATTGTGACATACACATTTTTCTTGCGCATTCATATGATTGTACAAGCATTCATTGGCATTTCCGGGTAAATTGGTTTATAAATAGAAATTGTGGATCAAATTGGAGTGTGTTAAATGTGATTTGCCAATTTTTGTACATTTTGGATATTTTGAAATTTTTGATAAATTTTAGAAAAATATTGATTTATGGGCCAATTATGATGTGAAACGTGGCAACCTATAATTGTGACAAATGGCTTATATGTATGGTGACACGTGGACTGCTAATGGGTGACAAATGTAATGCATGCAAAGAGTATACGTAGCAAATGTTTTTGGATGGAAAATTCTTCGGCTCTCACTTGCTTGTTTGTGTAACTTTCTTTCCCTTCTTTTGTTGTTTCCTTCACCGAAAGAATACTAAGGTTCAAAACTATTTTCCTTACTCATCCACCGAAAATACTAGCTTGTTTATCCTCTATTTTGTATATGTGATTCACCCTCATTACTGGAACTAATTGCTGAATCAAGTAAGTTATGTTTAAATTTGTTTTGGATGTTGTGTAAATGATGTTTTGATGGTTGAAAATGAGTTCATGCATGAATTGGGAAAGTTGGATAGTTTCAGTGTTAATGCAAAGTTGTAAAAAACATGTTCTGGAAACCTTGTTGTTGAACCGTGATTTTGATGATGACTTGTATTAGAGATGAATACATACATGAGAAGGTAAAGCAGTAGAGTTTGGTGAAAGCAGGTGCTAAATGGCTTAGATGAGGAGTTGAATTTGTGAATGTGGAAAAAATGCAAAAAATTGGAATTTGCATGTATGAAGTTTCAAATTTTTGGGTGTTTGAATGGTAAACTTGAATCTGATTTATTTAGAGATTGTTTTGGGTATAGAAATGCATAATAGACGTTATAGGAATGTGAAATCTGAGAATCTGGAAAAAAAAAAAGAATGGAAGAAGAGCCAAGTTTCTACGAAAGTTCGCTGCGGTGAAGTCCCCATGGTTTGCTGTGGCCAACATTGAAAAAAAATCAAAGTTCCCTGCGACCATCTTTTTGGCCCCCCGCGGCGAAGTCTTGTCCTGTACAACTCAAATATTCTTCGGTTTTTTGACCATATCTTGCTCTATAGTTATCCAAATGAGATGCTTTTTGATTTGAAATAAACTAGAGACATAGGGCTACAAACTGTCTAAGAAATCAAGTTTTAATTCTATCTCTAAGCATTTCAAAATCTGGCTTGAAATTAAGTCTTGACTGAAGTTGTAGTTCTACCCGAGACAGTAATCATATCTTATTGTTATTGAATAAACTATATTGATAGAGGCCGAATTAGACAAATGTGTCTTCACAAAGGTTGTAGTTGATTCTCTTAGCTTTCAATTGGTATTAATTTTGTAATTTTTGGATTACTGAGCTGAAAGAAATGAGTTGTACAATTAGAGGGTATGATCATGTACTAGCCAAAAGTTCAAATATACACAGTCTGTGGTATTATGAACATAACTCATAAAATACTAAATCAAATTGGATAATCTTGAAGTCATTAGAAACTTAAGACATTGTAGAAAAACTTTCCAAAAGGAAGTGTTGTCTAATTTTGTCATTTCCTTTATCAGATTAATTATGCAAAGTTGACCCGAAATCATATAGGTAGAAAATCTGAAGTGGTCAATTAGGTTATGAAATTTGTTTTCACATTGTTTTATTTTGGTTCAAATTATAAGTACAAATGAGAATAATGAGGACTTTGATATCTGAATGATTTGATAAGAAACTTGAAATTTTCATTGAACATGCATTGTGCATATTTTATATAAGTACATGTGCATAAAGGAATAATTACATTAGTGCAAAAATGTGATATATTGTAAATGTGTTGCGTATGTTTTAGAGGAGCACATCGGACGCCAGTTAGACATTGCCGGATCATCCAGGCAATAGCATCTTGGAGCGTACTATGAGTCAACCTACATGAATTTCCTATGATTTATTTAATTTGATTTGTTAAGCTTTCAATTATTGAACTGTTACGATCGTTTCTAAATTTTGGACTTAAAATCTGAGGAGAATATATTTGGGACTGTATTGGAAGTGTTTTGATTTGTTTGATAATTCTAGTTATATTATGCTATGCGAATTATCAACGAAAGTTGAATGCCGGACTTAGGTTTGATGATTATGAAATTTTAATTGTGCTTTATACATGATTGTGATATGTGGTAAATTCTTAATTGATGCATTTCATAAAATGCATGCTCAGATAAAGACATTGTGACTGGAGTGGGCAGTATCAAGCGCTTGCCTGTAGAGCTTTGCTCCGTAATATATGATTTGGCACGTAAAACTATGCTCTGTGATATATGTTTCCGACTGAGCCCAATGGGCTAGTATTTGTATATATGATAAGCACTCGGTCACAACATTAATAACGAATGTGGAGTCTCATATGCATCAGTATGTGTTTATATATGATCTAATTCACATTGATTAAAGGATGTGCCATGACAGGGTTAGTATTTGAAATATTCATATTCTGTATGAATAGTTTTGAAATATGTGATTTGTGTATGTGAATCCGGTGAAATCATCAATGATGGTTCACTCATTGAGTTCGCAAAACTCATAAAAATTACAACGTGACTTTTCAGGTACGAGACAAGAGACCTAATTCCTTAGTCAAGACTTAAGGAATCTTTTGGGTTGAGCAATGGCTCAGAGGTCTGTCAACTGACATCAGAAGTGCTGTAGCTTTTATTTTGTAGTTTTGTTAGAACCTATATAAGGTTTTGTAAATATTTGTTTGATGGAAATAGTATAAGCTTGTGAATGAATGTAATGAATGGTTTTAAAATTTAGTGACTTTTGAGTATGTTAGATGATGCCATGTGTAGGTTGGATTTGTTTTTGTTCCAACATACCATTATGATAAGGTATGTACTTGAATGTCCTTTGAGTATTCGAGTATTTACCTTGTGGTTGTGGGATGTTGCATTTTTGGTATCAGAGCATGGTTTGGAATCTTTATAGGCACAATATGATTCATAGTGAGAGATTTCGAAAAATGATCACAATTTTTGTTTGTTATAAGTCACCTTCTGTAGGAGAGCCAATTGGTAAGTCAGCTGACATGAAATCTGTAGGAGTAAATGTAATCTCCTATACTTGAGTTTGTTCGGATGCCTCCGAGAATTCCGGAAAGGCGAGAAAGAAGATACGATAAATTGAGGAAGCAAGGGGCTATGGACTTCTACAGAAGTACAAACCTGGCTGAAGCAGATTTGCGAACTGAAAGAGTGTTCGACCAGATAGTCTGTAAGGTAGATGAGAAATTCGACTATGTTGTCTCACTCCTGCGAGGTCCTACATATCAGTGGTGGAAAACTGTTCCGGATAGTACCACCAGACCTTGTAGCTTGACCTGCGAGGATTTTTTAAGAGTGTTCTAAGAGAATTATTTGCCGAAAATTTACATGGATCAGAAAATGAAAGAATTTTTAGATCTAAAGCAAGGCAGGCTTATAGTGGCAGACTATGAGATAAAGTTTAATGAGTAAATGGGGTATGCAACTACACTGATTCCAACAGAGCAAGAAAAATGTAGACGATTTGAGGATAGTTTGAACATGGAGATCAGAACAAGACTGAACATTTCTAATTTGGGCAGTTTCACAGAACTCCGAGCGGCCTCAATCAGAATTGAGCAGTTATTGAAGGATTTTCAGGGAGAGAACAGACAGGTGGTTAGAGGTAAGAGGCAGGATGAATCTCAGGCTAATTCTGGCAGAAGCTTTGCCAGAATAGATCATCTCGATTCCAGTCTAGATCGAGACAATCTAGATCCCGATCAAGAGGTAGATTTGTTTAGTCTGGGAGTGGTAAAGGATAGATGCCCTCCATTTAGTAACAACAATTGCCTAAATGTGAGCACTGTGGTAAGAATCATGGTGGTGAATGTTAGAGGGTAACTAGAGCTTGTTTCCATTGTGGCTCGATAGAACATCTGATCAGAGATTGTCCTGAGATGTTAGGATCACAGTCTAAAGCTAGGGGAGGAACAATGATTGAGACAACAGTTCAACAAAGTAGAGCTGGCAGGTCTGCATAGAGAGGTAGAACTCAGTCAGCAGGGCCCAGTGTCAGGACTGAGATGCAGAGTAACCAGCCGCAAACTCAGACCAGGATCTATGCCATCACCAGATAGGAGGCATAGAACTCCCCAGATGTGGTAGCAGATGTGTTAAATGTTTTCCATTTTGAAGCATATGCATTGATAGATCCAAGATCTACACATTCATTCATCACACTGCATCTAGCATCTAGATTGCAATGTGAGCAAGAGATACAGAAATGTGGTTTATAGGTGAATACTCCAGTGGGTAGTACAACAGCGGTTGGTGAGGTATATAAAAGATGTATAGTTCGGATTGATCAGACAGAGTTAGAAGCTGATCCGATCATCTTGCAGTTAAAGGAAATTGATGTAATTCTTGGCATGGATTGGCTTACAACTCATCGGGCTGTAATGAATTGCTACGCCAAGGAAGTAGTTCTTGAATCTCCCAACCAGCCAATAGTGGTGTTTCGAGGAGTTAGTCAGGCATTGTCAGCCCGACTAATTTCATTTATGAGCATGTTAAAACTGATCCAAGGTGGATGTGAGGTTTATCTGGCCCACGTAGTTGACACTCGGAATGAACAAACTATTCAGGATATTCCAATTGTTAGGGATTTCCTGGATGTGTTTCCTGCAGAATTACCAAGTTTACCCCCAGAAAAGGAGACGGAGTTTACTATAGACATTATTTCAGGTACCACTCCTATATCAATTCCTCCATATACGATGGCATCTGTTGAATTGAAGGAACTGAAAACATAGTTGCAGAAATTGTTAGATAAGGGTTTTATCAGGCCTAGTGTGTCACCTTGGGGAGCTCCGGTATTGTTTGTAAAGAAGAAGGATGGAATACTGAGATTGTGCATTGATTACCGGTAGTTGAATCGTATCACAGTTAAGAATAAATACCCATTGTCGAGGATTGATGATTTATTTGATCAATTACAAGGAACTCAGGTTTTCACAAAGTTAGATTTGAGGTCAAGATATTACTAGTTGAAAATAGTTGAGGCTAATATTCCCAAAAGTGCATTTAGAACCAGGTATGGGCACTTCGAGTTTTTGATGATGTCGTTTGGTTTAAATAATGCTTCGACAACTTTTATGGCATTGAGGAATAAGGTATTTCAACCTTATTTAGATCGCTTTGTGATTGTTTTTATTGATGACATTTTAGTGTACTCGAAGTGTAGAGAAGATCATGTTGCACATTTGAGATTGGTTCTCCAGATAATGAGAGAAAAATAACTTTATGCCAAGTTCAGTAAGTGCAAATTTTAGCTGGACCAGTGGTATTCTTGGGTCACATAGTGTCTGGACAGGGCATTCAGGTAGACCCAAAGAAGGTAGATGTAGTGATGAAGTGGGAGGCTCCGAGGAATGTGTCTGAGATCTGGAGTTTCCTTGGATTAGCTGTTTATTACAGAAGGTTTATCGAGGAGTTTTTACTGATCTCAGCCCCTTTAACAAAACTTCTGAGAAAGAATGTGGCTTTCAGATGGAGTGATGATTGTCAGAGTAGTTTTGAGGAGCTTAAATATCGATTAACTACAGCACCGATGTTAGCTATCCCATCAGATTCTGAAGGTTATGTTGTGTACAGTGATGCGTCTCATCAAGGTTTGGGATGTGTACTAATGTAGTATGATGGTAAAGTCATAGCATATGCATCGAGACAGTTGAGGTCTCATAATTTTAATTACCCAGTACATGATTTGGACCTCATTGTAGTGGTATTTACTTTAAATTTTTGGAGACTCTATCTGTATGAAGAAACTTTTCAAGTGTTCACTGATCACAAAAGTTTGAAATATCTGTTGAGCCAGAAAGAGTTGAATATGAGACAGAGAAGATGAATTGAATTGTTAAAAGATTATGATTGTACCATTGAGTATTATCCTAGCAAAGTTAACGTGGTAGCTAATGCATTAAGTCAGAAGTCTAATAGCAGTGTGGCTTAAGTACAATTATCGAGGTTACTGAGCCTAGTTCAACTGAGAGCATTAAATGTTGAATTAATTCTAGAGCAAAATGATACATTGATAGCCACATTGAAGTTGAGACCTGTGTTGCTTGAAACAATTAAAGAGGCTCAGAGCAGAGATCTAGACTTAATAAAGATAATTGAGAAGTTAAAAGTAAAGCTGGATTCTGAATTTGAAGTTAGAGATGATACAATGTGGTTAGGGCCAAGATTATGTGTGTCCGATGCTGATAATTTGATAAAAGAGATTTTGGAGGAAGCCTATGTAGCAGCTTATGTTATACATCCTGGCACTACCAAGATGTATAACACGTTAAAACAACATTACTGGTGGGCAGGAATGAAAAAGCAAGTAGCAGAGTTCGTTTCTAAGTGTATAACATGCCAGTAGGTTAAGGCTGAGCATCAGGCTCCTGTTAAAAAATTACATTCGTTACCTATTCCAGAGTGGAAATGGGAACGAATCACGATAGATTTTGTTATGGATTTGCCTAGGAATTCGAGACAACACGATGCCATTTGGGTCATTATTGATAGACTGACCAAATCAGCTCATTTCTTACCAATGAGGGAGAATTATTCATTAGATCAGTTGGCTCGGCGATATGTAAATGAAGTTGTGAGATTGCATGGGATTCCAGTGTCCATTGTGTCAAACAGGGATACTCGATTTACGTCGAGATTTTGGAGTAGTCTAAAGCAGCTTTGGGTACAAAGCTGAATTTCAGTACTGAATTTCATTCTCAGACAGATGGTCAGAGTGAGAGAACGATTAAGACTGTTGAGGATATGCTCAAAGTTTGTTTTCTGGAATTTCAAGGAACATGGGATCAGTATATGGCTTTGATTGAATTTGCTTACAATAATCAGTATCACAGTAGTATTGGTATGGCTCCTTACAAGGCGTTGTTGGCAGGAAGTGCCGTTCGCCTGTATATTGGGATGAAGAGGGCCTAAGAATTGTCGAAGGCCCAGAGTTGATTCAAGATATTGTTGATAAGGTAAAATTGATCCGTAGCAGAATTAAAGTAGCACAAGATAGACAGAAAAGCTATGCGTATTAACACATACGAGATATGGATTATTAAGTTAGTGATAGAGTATTTCTGAGAGTATCACCATGGTGAGGTGTACTGAGATTTGGCAAGAAGGGTAAGCTAAGTCTGAGGTATATTGGTCCATATGAGATAATTGAAAGAATTGGACCATTGACTTATAAGTTAGCCTTACCTTCAAAAATGGCTCAGATACATAATATGTTTCATGTGAGTATGCTTAGGCGATATAGATTGGATGCAACTCATTTGATACCGACCTAGGAGATTGAAGTCTCTAGTAATCTGAGTTATGTTGAAGAATCTGTGAGGATAATTGGCTATCAGAGTAAACAATTAAGGAATCGAGTGATCCCAATGGTGAAAGTCCTTTGGAAGAATTATTCGAGTGAGGAAGCCACATGTGAAACGGAGGAGCATATGAGGAATCAGTACCCCTACTTATTTGGTTATTCAGGTAAGAATTTCGAGAACAAAATTTTTGTTAGGAGGAGAGAATTGTAACATCCCGTTACCCATGTTAAGACTAGAAGAGTAACTTATGAGAAATTTTTTAGAAAATTGGGAAAATGCACGTTATGCATAAATTAATTGTGACATACAAATTTTTCTTGCGCATTCATATGATTGCACATGCATTCATTAATATTTATGGATAAATTGGTTTATAAATGGAAATTGTGGATCAAATTGGAGTGTATTAAATGTGATTTGGTAATTTTTGTACATTTCGGGTATTTTGAAATTTTTGGTGAATTTTAGCAAATATTGATTTATGGGCCAATTATGGTGTGACACGTGACAACCTATAATTGTGACAAATGACTTGTATGTATGGTGACACGTGGATTGCTAATGGGTAACAAATGTATTTCATGCAAAGAGTATATGTAGCAAGTGTTTTTAGATGAAAAATTCTTCAGCTCTCACTTGTTTGTTCGTGTAACTTTCTTTTCCTTCTTTTGTTGTTTCCTTCACCGAAAGAATACTGTGGTTCAAAACTATTTTCCTTTATCATCCACTGAAAACACTAGCTTGTTTATCCTCTATTCTATACATGTGATTCACCCTCATTACTGGAACCAATTGTTGAATCAAGTAAGTTGTGTTTAAATTTGTTTTGGATGTTGTGTAAACGATGTTTTGATGGTTGAAAATGAGTTCATGCATGAATTGGGAAAGTTGGGTAATTTCAGTGTTAAGGCGGAGTTGTAAAAAAAAAAGTGCTGGAAACCTTGTTGTTGAACCGTGATTTTGATGATGACTTGTGTTAGAGATGAATACATGCATGAGAAGGTAAATTAGTAAAGTTCGGTGAAAGCGTGTGCTAAATGGATTAGATGAGGAGTTGAATTTGTGAATGTGGGAAAAATGCAGAAAATTGGAATTTGCATGTATGAAGTTTCGAATTTTTGGGTGTTTGAATGATAAACTTGAATCTGATTTGTTTAGAGATTGTTTTAGGTATAGAAATGCATAATAGACGTTGTAGGAATGTGAAACCTAAGAATCTGGAAAAAAAAATGGAAGAAGAGTAGAGTTTCTGCGAAAGTTCACCACAGCCAACTCTTTGGTTCGCCGCAGTGAAGTCCCCATGGTTCACCGCAGCAAAGTCCCCATGGTTCGCCGCGGCCAACTCTGTCTTTTTGACTCGCCGCAGCGAAGTCTTGTCCTATACAACTCGAATATGCTTCGGTATTTTGACCATATCTTGCTCTATAATTATCCAAATGGGATGATTTTTTATTTGAAGTAAACTATAGATATAGGGATACAAATTGCATGAAGAAATCAAGTTTTAGATCTGTCTCAAAGCATTTCAAAATCTGGATTGAAATTGAGTCTTGATTGAGGCTATAGTTCTACCTAAGACAATAATCATATCCTGTTGTTATTGAATAAACTATATTGATAGAGGCCGAATTGGACAAAGGTGTCTTCACAAAGTTTGTAGTTCATTCTCTTAGCTTTCAATTGGTATTAAGTTTGTAATTTTTGGATATTTTAGCTGAAAGATATGAGTTGTACAATTAGAGGGTATGATCATATACTAGCCAAAAGTTCAAATATACACAGTCTGTGGTATTATGAACATAACTCATAAAATACTAAATCAAATAGGATGATCTTGGAGTCATTAGAAACTTAAGACAATGGAGAACAACTTTCCATAAGGAAGTGTTGTCTAAGTTTGTCATTTCCTTTATCAGATTAATTATGCAAAGTTGACTCGAAATCATGTGGGTAGAAAATCTGAAGTGGTCAATTAGGTTATGAAATTTGTTTTCACATTATTTTATTTTGGTTCAAATTATAAGTAAAAATGAGAATAATGAGGACTTTGATATCTGAATGATTTGATAAGAAACTTGAAATTTTCATTGAACATGCATTGTGC
>JANIJH010000002.1:1914857-1954201 GCA_024520975.1 Erythroxylum areolatum | reverse complement strand
CTAGCTCCTGTGTATCCTACCCCTCCGCGCGGTCCTTTCCGTTTTCAATCGGCGTGGATCACTCATGAATCTTTCCCCCTGGTGGTTGCTGACAACTGGCATCCTGGCTCCTCGGACTTCAGCGGAGAGCTCCTCCGTTTCTCTCATACGCTCCACCAGTGGAACATATTGGAGTTCGGCAATATTTTTCATCGGAAGAAATGACTCATGGCCCGGCTTGAGGGCCTTCAACAACCTATGGAGGACTCCGATTCCCCCTCCCTCCTTGCGCTCGAGACTTCCTTACGACATGAACTTGAGACCGTGCTGTACCAGGAGGAGCTTTTCTGGCACCAACAATCCCGGAGCCAATGACTCGGGCAGGGTGACAGGAATACTCGGTACTACCACGCTCTTACTCGTACTCGTCGTCGGCTGTCCCACGTCCTCTCTCTTCCTGATGGCCATGGCCAGGAAATTACCGACCCTGCGACTCTCCGTAGTATGGCGAGACGCCATTTGGAGGATTTGTACCATCCTGAGGCCCGGTCATCTTTTCCGGGAGCTATCTCTGGGCTTTTCCCTCCTTCCCCGCCGCACATGGCGGAGGACCTTACCCGCCCGCTCAACCCGGATGAAGTCAAGGAGGCGTTTTTTTCTATGGCCCCTAACAAAGCTCCGAGATTTGACGGCTTCACCACCCTTTTCTATCAATCCCAGTGGGACACCGTTGGGCCCTCCTTGATCCATTTCCTTTAGAGGATTTTTAGGCATGAAGTGTGGGAGTCAGCTCTTAATCGCACTATTCTTGTCCTCCTCCCGAAAGTCCCCTCCCCTACTGCTCTATGCACCGTGCTCTACAAGGCCATATCCAAGCTTATCGCCAATCGCATCAAGCCGTATCTCGATTCGCTTGTCCATCCGACCCAGTGTAGTTTTGTGCCTGGCCGGCTTATCTCTGACAATATCATCATTACCCAGGAAGTGATCCACTCCATGAAACGCAAAACTGGTCGGACAAGATTTATGGCCATCAAAGTGGACCTCGAAAAAGCGTACGACCGTCTTGATTGGGACTTCATTCATGACACTCTGCACGACATAGGTCTCCCGGCCTCGCTCCTGTCGCTTGTCATGAAATGCATCACAACAGTATCCTTTCAAGTAAATTGGCACGGCGAGCTGAGCGAGGAGTTTCAGCCTGCTCGAGGTATACGGCAGGGCGACCCTCTTTCCCCTTACATTTTTGTGTTGTGCTTGGAGCGCCTTGGCCATCAGATCAATCAGGCGATTTCCTCCGGTTATTGGCATCCGGTCCGGCTGAGTAGGCACGGGCCCCCCCTCTCTCATTTATTCTTTGCTGACGATCTCATCCTCTTCGCTGAGTCCTCCCTCGATCAGGTTCACGTCCTTCGACAAATTTTGGACTCGTTCTGCGCGACATCGGGTCAACGAGTGAGTCGAGCAAAATCACGATGTTTCTTCTCCAAGAATGTCCCTCCTTCGACCACTCGTGCCTTAAGCCGAGCGCTCGGTTTCTCCCATACTTCCGATCTTGGTCGGTATCTGGGGGTTCCCCTCCTTCATCAGCGGGTAAGTAAGCATACCTACCAGCATATCCTCGATTCAATCCATCATCGTCTATCCGGTTGGGCCCCTTCCACGTTGTCCTTCGTTGGTAGGGTCACATTGGTTCAATCGGTTTTATCTGCTATACCGAGTTACACGATGTAGACTGTCCGGCTACCACGAGGGTTGTGTGATGCTATAGAGCAAGCTATGTGCAAATTCTTATGGGGCTCGGTGCAAGACCGACGAAAGTTACATCTGGTTAGCTGGGAGGAGGTCTGTAGGCCTAAGGAGCTGGGGGGCTTAGGCCTCCGACGGATCAGAGAGATGAATGATGCCTTCCTGGCCAAACTGGGCTGGGCTTTGATCAATAATCCTACTGCCCTATATGTCCAGGTGCTCTCTGCTAAATATGCTTTTGATGTACAACACATTCCCTCCTCCCTACCTTCCACCAGGGGATCGATGGTGTGGAGGAGCATCAGGGCCACATGGCACCTTGTGACTACAGGCATGCAATGACGCATAGGGGATGGTTCGACGCCAAGCTTCTGGCTCGACCCTTGGGTCCCGGGAGCTGGCCCACTCATATCCCATTCTACTCAGCCCGTCCCGGATTCTCATCTCAGCCTACGCGTCGGTACCTTTGTGGACTCCACTGGCCGGTGGAATTTGGCGGCCATCCAGGATTTCCTCCTGTCCTCGCTATGTCGTACTATAGCTGGCTTGTTTCCTCCTTCCCCGATTCTGGGCCCCGACAGTTTAGTCTGGGGTGCCACCGACCATGGCCAGTTTACCGTGGCCTCTGCTTACTCCTTACTTCTGGGGCTTGAGTTTACCGCGCCGCATGGGGTTTGGCGGGCCGTCTGGCAGTGGTCGGGACCCCAGCGGGTGCGACCTTTTTTATGGTTACTAGCGAAAGATCGCTTGCTAAGTAACTAACAAAGGGTGCGTTGTCAGCTCACCACCGACGATTCCTGTCCCCACTGTTCCCACGAAGAATCTTCCCTTCATGTTGTTCGGGATTGCCCACTTGCCTGGCGAGTGTGGGCCTCCATCCAGTTAGATATCGTCCCTTCGGATTCGTTTGCTCTCC
Organism: Erythroxylum areolatum; assembly: GCA_024520975.1. Taxonomy (NCBI): domain Eukaryota; kingdom Viridiplantae; phylum Streptophyta; class Magnoliopsida; order Malpighiales; family Erythroxylaceae; genus Erythroxylum; species Erythroxylum areolatum. The sequence continues at coordinate 1,951,557 of JANIJH010000002.1, read as the reverse complement.
CCGTTCAGGATTGAATACATTCCAATCTCCTCCAACATCGGCGTGTGCAGGGCTATGATTGGGCGCTTATTTTTGGATTGACCAGCTGGTTCCTTTGGACCTGGAGGAACAAGGTATTTTATTCTGATTTTGTGCGGCCCATCTCACCTGCCTTTATTATTCTGTCTTTTGCAGATCAGGTTATGCAGGCCTTCGAGCGGCCCAGTATGGCCCCTACCGGCTTCCGGCCTCGCCAGGAGCACCAGATCGGGTGGAGTCGCCCGCCAGCTGGGTGGGTCAAGCTGAACACCGATGGGGCTTGTCATCGCACCCATTTCACGGCCTCGGCAAGGGGACTTCTCCGGGACAGTGAAGGCAATTGACTGGGTGGATTCTCCCAATTTATAGGGTGGTGCACTGCGCAGTCAGCGGAGCTCTGGGCTATCTACACAAGACTCTCCATGGCTTGGCGATTGGGATATCGTCGGATCGAGTTGGAAGTGGACTCGTTGGGAGTGCACCAGCTTTTATCTTCAGTTACGTCCCGCTCTCAGTCGTGCAATCCGATCGTCATGGGTATCCTGGAGCTTCTCACTAAGAACTGATCTGTTATTCATCGGCATGTGTACCGAGAGAGCAATAGATGTGTCGACTAGCTCGCCACCCGGGCAGGTTCGGCTGACATTGATATCACCTTTTTTGATGTTACACCTCATGGGTGCCTTCCTCTCCTTCTAGAGGATTTGTTAGGGCGCTGTTTCCTCCGTCTCATTTAATATTCTGTATACTTCCCTTTATACAAAAACCAAAAAAAAAAGCCACAAGCTTTGTGACGTAGTACAGCAAAGAATTAAAAAAAGACATCAACTTTTATACAATTGTACACGAAATCGTTAATCCTTTGTGATTGGCGGGCCCAATTTATTATTCCCTAATTCGTCTCTTTATCTGAGCCACCACTTCCGGATAAATCCAACGGCGTAGAAGCGGCGAAACGGTGAGGAGCGAACCAACGACCGTACCGTTTCACTTCTCTTCTCTTCCCTTCTCTGCTCTCAGATCTTCTCTCCCTCGTCAAACATCAAACATGGCTATGCAAAGCAAATCCCATTTAACTCCTCTCATTAAACTGTAGTTAAGCTAAGCTTGAAGGTTATTTATTTATTTCCTCGGGGCTTATGGAGGCGGAGCTCAAGGACATTAAGGCCGAGCCAAGTAAGACACTCGACGCCCAGCCGGCACGGGACGACGGCTCCAGCAAAGACGACCGTCCTCTTCTCAAATCCGACTCCTCGAACAGGAGCTCCCCCGCCGTCAATGTCGAGGAGCTGGAGAAGAAGTACGCGGCGTTTGTCCGCCACGACATTTACGGTCCGATGGGGCGCGGAGAGCTTCCGTTGATGGAGAAGGTTCTCCTGGGAATGGCTTTGGTGACGCTTGTGCCTGTGAGAGTGGTGGTGGCGACGAGTGTGTTGGTGTTGTATTACGTGATTTGCCGCATTTGCACGCTGTTCTCCGCCCCGAATCGCGACGAGGAAGGGCAAGAGGACTTCGCTCACATGGGAGGATGGCGGAGGGCTGTTATGGTGGTGTGCGGGAGGATTCTGTCGAGGCTCGTTCTTTTTGTGTTTGGCTTTTATTGGATTAGCGAAAGCTATAACGATCTAGAGCTACAGCAGCACAAGTCCTCCTCTCAGGTATTCATGTTCAGTATCGCTGATGCTCTAGACAATGGAGTGGAATTTCCAGAAGTGTTGTTTGTGAAGACTTTGTTTGCGATTCTTTAAATTTGGTCTGTTTGGATCTGCATTCTTCAAATTGTCTGACGTCTCACTTATTAATTGAACTTTCTACTTTGTTTGACTTTATATCAAGTTGAATAATGTGATTGAAATTATTCAGAATGAGGGGAAAGATCAGTCTGTGGAGCCCGAGAGACCTGGGGCTATTGTGTCAAACCATGTTTCATACTTGGATATTCTGTACCATATGTCTTCTTCTTTCCCAAGCTTCGTTGCAAAGGTTTGTAGCTGTTCAGAGTGCTTGTTACTTTCATGCAAGTTCCTACACGAATACATTTGATTTCTAGATTTGTACAGCCTTTTTGTGAGACTGACGCTTGTCTATTATGTTGATTCTGAACTTCCCGGTCGAAGAGATCAGTGGGTAAACTCCCTCTAGTTGGTCTTATCAGGTCAGTTAATGAACATCAATGTTCTCTAGTATCATGATCATTGGTATGATCCATGTTGGGATTTTTATGTGTGTTCTCTGCATTTTATCCCTGTGTGATTCCTTTCTTGAAATTTAGGCCCTTGAACTGGTTTATTCTTTCATATTCAATATCTGATGTTCTTATCTGTCAATTTTTATGATTTGGTTGTGTTATGATGCATATCATGACTATGCTTAACCAGGTTTCCTTCTCTTAACATCATCGCATTGAGGAATCATAGATCTTAGAAAGTTTTGCATTACCTAATAAAATGATTTCTTCTTGACTATTTATTTCCTTCTGTTTAAAAACTATTTTTCCCGTTGCCTGTCCTTTTTCTTTTCTCTTAAAGATTCCACTAGTTAGTTGGATAATCTGGAAATACTGCTTTCTGGTGCATTTGGATTAGTAATAGAAATCACGTGGTCTAAATTTTACAGCAAGTGCTTGGGTTGTGTATTCGTTCAGCGGGAATCAAAGTCGTCTGACTTCAAGGGTGTTTCAGGTATATAAGCAGTTGGCTTTTGATTTCCTTCATTATTATTGGGCTTGTGAACTGTTGCATTGTATCACATCTGCATAACTTACTGTTTGATTTAGCATTGGTAGAGATATAAAGTACTGAAGTAGAGATAGTCATTACTGGAAAAAAAGAACTCATGTCATTTCTAAGGGCTCATTCACTGACAGAAAAGTAAAATAAGATCAATAGAGAGAGAGAGAGAGAGAGAGAGAGAGGGGCCAATAAACTTGCTCATGACTTATTTACAGTTCTTTTGGCAGGGTAGGTGTACATTGCTGGACATAAGCATATGAAAACTGTTATTACTCACCTGAAAAGTTGATTTAATTGTCTTCTATTAGGAGTGCTTATTTGTTATCTGTTCTCTATTGTTGTTTGCTAGATTTCAACACGCTCCACTCCTTGCAGGTGTTGTGACGGAAAGAGTTAAAGAGGCTCATCAGAATAGATCTGCTCCTAAGATTATGCTTTTTCCTGGTAAGCAACTTGACTGCATAAATGCGTTTCCTTATTCTTCTTGATGCATGTCGAATGATATTCTTATTTTCTAGCAAAAATGCTTCAGCCATTTTGGTTTCTCATTATGCATGTTATTCAATAATGTTTGGCAAGTTCACTTTCATAAAAGATACATATTTAGAGCTGTACAGTTTTGGGGTTAGTTAAGGTCTTTTCTGTTTGGTTATTTCTCCTTCTTTTCTTTACTATACATATTTAGAGCTGTACGGTTTTGGGGTTAGTGAAGGTCTTTTCTATTTGGTTATTTCTCCTTTTTACCAATGTATTTGGAAATAGTTGAGCTTTTTATGCTGATGATCAATCATTTTACTTAAGTTAGTTGGTCTTTAATGCTTCTGCAGAGGGAACAACTACAAATGGAGATTACATCCTTCCATTCAAGACGGGTGCATTTTTGGCAGGGGTCCCTGTAGTCCCAGTTATTCTAAAATATCCTTACCAAAGATTCAGTCTTGCTTGGGATTCCATAACTGGGGTGAGTTTGCACTTGTGATTTTGATATTTATAAAAATTGTAGGCGATGCTGTGTTGGCTGGCTTAGAAGATCAAAGCTTATGAATTTAGACATGGAAAGGTCCACGAAAGCATGCAAAGAATTTGAAAATTAACTTACTTTCCAAGTAATAACAACAATGGAAACAGTGTTTGAACTTCAATAAATCAATATTAGATGGTTGGGTAATTGATAAATGTTACAGGCATTGGGTTTAATTTTCAAAAGGAAACCTTATTAGCTATCCCTGGATTCTTTTATATTGCCACTGAACAGTGCTGATGGTAAATCAAAATCTCCAATTTGCACGCCAACTCTTCTTTGTTTATAATCATGAAGGGACGCCGACTTTCTGTTTTTGGTAATAAAGGGCACATTGAGTTCAACATGCATTTCTGTCTGATTTTAGCTTGCATATACTTTTCTTTTTGCAGGTGCGACATGTAATTTTACTATTATGTCAATTCATAAATCACATGGAAGTGATACGGCTTCCTGTTTACTACCCCTCACAAGAAGAGAAAGATGACCCAAAGCTGTATGCTAATAATGTCAGAAAACTGATGGCTCAAGAGGTGTGCATTTCCCTTAGAAGTGGGATATTAATGATTTTGAAACTAATCTGTCATAATTCTTCTTAGTTTTGTTGTGATACAATATGATTTTGAAGAATGATTAGCTTCATTGAAAAAAATCATTAGGAATGAAAGGGACATCAGTTTTATGATCTCTCAGGTTCTAAATTTTAGATCACGATCTATAGCATGACAATGGTTTTGCAAGAGTGACATATCTGAATCTTGAATTGAAACATTCAACTAAATCGGTACACTTTTTTTCCTTTTGGAAATTTCTAAAGCAGTATTGTTAGTCAGGTAGTTCCGGTTGTTTATGCTGATTCCAATTTGCACTTAGGTTTTTGATGGATTCACAATCGTGAATTACTGTTATAACACCCGGAATTTATTTCCGTTTACTTTTTGCTGCAGGGTAATTTAATAATGTCAGATATTGGACTCGCTGAGAAACGAATATATCTTGCTGCTCTCAATGGTAATAATAGCCTGCCTACTGTTTTGCATCAGAAAGAAGATTGATAATTTCATGGCCTCGCTCCCAAATGATATTTAGTCTCTATGGAACTTCGTACTTAGTATTGGTACTTGCTCATAATGACATCCAAAATTGGGTGTTATATCCAAGCTTTTCTAATAACGAGAGAAAGAGAACGATATCCAGTTTGTACTACTATCTTGTAAAAAATTTGTCATTGAATGCAGTTACAAACGTGATGGTGAGCAATTGTCGAAACATCTGAGATCTTTACTGGGCCTTTTATTATATTTCCACAATGAGTTTTAGTAGATCCCTGAAATTAATCATAGCTGGAACCCTTCCATATGAAAATCTGAAACATCTCTCTTCTCCTGTTTCTTGCAGGTTTGTTTTGACAATGCTACTAATTGGGATCCGACCGTCTGTATATTTCTTGTATGATTTCTGTTATAATCCCTAAAAAAGATGAAAATCATAAGAAATCATTGGCAGGATGAGGATTACAGTTGTCATTTTGGGATGATAAATGGCATTTTCAATGCAATCCATTCCTTTTCCATAATTTTATCATTTGAGTTGGACAACTTGGACCTACCTGTTTTGAAGTTGAATGTCAATTCACACATAGCTCACTTTTAGTGTTTTACACTGGTTAAAAAAGGCTTCTTAGCTCTCATTTGTTTTCTTTGTTTACTATTTTATGTATTGCCGTGTCCAACTCCGAAATGATCAAATGATTTTGTTCCTTGTTACAAAAGCACAAACTGTAGTTTTGGCAAGATGTTGATAATGATAGAAGAATACATCTTTCCCGGAAAGTTTACAATAGATCTTGGGGCTTCTTCTCAAGGACACAAAGCCAGGTGCAAGATGCTTACATTTAGAATCATACTGCAGCTGTATATACATAGCTGCTAAACATTTCATGATACATCGCTAGCCAGCTTCATGAGGCAATCAAAGTGGCACTAAAATCGCTTTCTCAAAACAGACTAGTTTTACAATTGGTCGCTGTTTGTTCTAATCACTCACAGAATCTTCTTAGATGCTAAACAACCCCTTCCAAGCTGGAAGGTTTTTCTCATCTTTCCTTGAAAGAACCACTTATGGACCTTGGCAGTTCCCATGGCAGGCAGCCTCTCAATGGTGATTGAAGAAACATGGAAGATGTTGATAGCTGCTTCTGTCGCATTGAGATTGACGATAGGCAATTAAATGCACTTGTTAGCCTTCTCTTCTCACTGTCAATAGGTTGGCCACCGGGGTCGTGCTCTACCGCAGATATCTTTAGGGATTTGGGAAGTATGCAGTTGCAGAGTGAACCTATTCATCATTTCATGGAAATTTGATCAATTAACCTATTCATTCTCAGCAGTAAATGTGTAGGAATGTGAGGGTAAGTACCTATCCTGGCAAGACGGTTCACCCATTTTGGGATCGGTTTTCCGGTCAGCTTGTAACAGATGTCCTTGCAGAAATGGTTGCAATTCTTTACAATCAAGTGATATGTATCACCATGGTAGCTTGCTGCATGCTGTTCCATGAACTCTCTCACCTGAGTAGGATCCAAGCATGTGGTGCCAATGAATATAGATTTCCTGAACTTGAAGCCAGGGCAATGGCGAGGTTCCACCTCGAAAACACCGCTTGTTGGGTAGTCATGAGCTCCAAACGCATACTCCACACCATGAACTTCAGGAAGGAGTGGAGATTTTCAGAATCACTTAAAATATGGAATCAATGCGGAAATCCAATTTAAATTAAACATGCTTAAGCCTTACCTTCCACACCAGAGTGAAAGATACCAACTCCTGCCCAATAAAAGTAGCCATTCATAGTCGTCAAGTCATAAACATTCAAGTAAACTGGTGCATTTCCAGGACCATAGCTTGCAGACCTTGACTTAGGAAACAAGCAAAAGCGAGTCACGGACTTCTCTTTCAGACGAAGAGGCATAACACATCTCCATCCTTTCCTTGTTCTAACTTTCATGTTCCCTGTAATGTAGGATCAAGCTCTATTAATGGCTGCCTCCACCCTGAAAATTCGAGAAGAGATGAAACCAATTTAGAGTAAAAATGGAACTCATCAAGCATCCAACCTCGAAACTCTAATACTCTCAAAACCAAGAAGGGAAATCAGAGTGTTCAATTGACTTGAATCTAGAGTTCAACACCATCCTTGTAGAGATTCTACATTTAGAAAGCAGAAAAGAGAGGTTTTCTTAGGGTTGATAGAAGTCACTTCGAACCTAGATCTTACACATCAACCGCAAGTCTTAAAATCCCAGAAGCCAAATATTTGTTAAAGAGTGCTCAAAGAAAACAGTAGCGTTGCAAGCTTTTAAGCTATACAGTAATAATAACAAGTGATGGTGAGAGGTCTCAGATCTAGATTATAACTTTAGCCCCATTATCCCACCATTTTTACACAACAAATGTAGCAGATCAGACAGAAAGAAACGTCCATCCCTGCTCGAATCTAAATACTGAGAACTTTAATGTGGGCAGATGATGACATAATCACAAATACTTTATAAACACAGAAAAGGAAAAGACTATGAAGAAGATGACGAGACTTCAGACTCGGGATCGTGCAAAAATTTTCAAGCCAAGCTAGTCATAAAGGTTCAAGCTTTAGCCCTCATTTTTCTTTCCCCTCAAATTTTCTCAGGATCCAAGCAGACCCACCAAGAAAATAATGGCTAAGATACAGCCAACAAACATTCAAAAGAAGCAGATACTGGAGGAACACAAAGATTCCAAGGGTCAGAACACAAACCTCAACGATTTCATTTCCAGTGAAAGCTATTAAGTTGAGTAGCCATTGAAGCCGAAAATAACACTTCCACTGCCGACAATCATGTTCATTGACACTTAAACAGGGGAAAAGTGTGAAATTATGAAACCCCCACGAACAGAAACAGCCTTAGCTGCTTCACAAACACACTTCACACCCTCTGCTCCTCCTTCTATGATAAGATAACCCACAAAAGATGAGACATTTATGTGAGATAAATAGACCAAAGCAGAGAATGACAAGTTTCAAGCTAAAACTCAAATCTCTCTCTCATCTGTCTCTTGCTTGTGACTATGTTTCCATATGTCGCCTTGTGTTTTCTGTTCCAATTACTTCAGTGCTAAATCACATGAATTGTCTTTTAGCCTTTAAAATTTTACTTTTATTGCTGTTATGGGAAAAAGAAAGATTTGGATTCTATAAGGATATGATATATAAAAAAAGAAAAATTCTGCCTTTTTATTTAATGTAAGCTATTAAATATATTTTCACCAAAAAAATTCATTTTGTAATAATTCCTAATCATACAATTTTTATTGTCAATAGGCACAAAGAATAATTTAGCCCCAACATTTACACTAAATTTGAGTCAAACTTTAACATTTCAATACGTTTAAAATTAAATTCTTAATTTTTATAAAATATTTAAAATAGATTCAAACGTTTGGAAAACATTCAAAATAGTCCTTAATTGAGACTAAATTCTGTGAGTAATTTCTATAATTAAAGGCTATTTTGATTATTATCAAGCGTTTTATAAATATTAAAATTCATTTTAAACGCTCCAAAATATTAGTATCCAACTTAAATTTCAATATAAATGTTAGGGACTAAATTGCTCTTTGGGCAAAATACTTGCAACTTAAGGGTCATTCTATCAGGTGAAACTGTTATTAAACCCTTAAAATGAAATTATAAAACTAGTTTTGGTATATATACATATATACTATAGAACAAAGTAAAAGCTTATTTCTTTATAAGATTTAGTGCATGCCTTAAAACAAAAAAGAAAAATAAAATATTAGGGACAACCAATAAATAGATGTCTTCAAATCTATACATTTCTTAATACTAAATTAAATCATCGCCTCAAAAGTCAACTTAATGTTTGGATTTCTTATATTATCGATATCATCATCACACACAATCTGAAATCTTGCAATAAAGTGAGATCTAGAGAGATCTGATAGTACACAATCTTACCCCTACATAATAGAGAAGTTATTTCCGATAGACCCGCGTGCAGATAGATTTCTTATATAATATTGCATATATAATAACAACTAAGTAGTTCCAATTTCTTTTTTTTGTTTTGATTTGACAAGAACAAAGTTTAGTCTTTTTAAGGTTAATTTTAATGAAATAATTGAAAATAGAATGCTTTAAAAATCATATAGAAAGTTAAATCGGTAAAATAAGAGGTTTGAGATTTAAAAGATTTAACTAAAATTAGACCGTCATAAAATCGATTAAAGATTAAATAAAATAAAAGAATTTAAAATATAATTAAAAGAGATTGTCCTTATCTATCGAAGAATTTGAAGTTTAATCGAAAAAAGTGATTGTTAATAAAAGTTAATTGATTTAGTTTAATTTACAAGAACTTATCAAATTAAAAAATTGACTGATTAATTACTAAATTGATTAATTTTTAACAACAGGAGTTATTAAAATAAATTGAACCGAAAAGTTAAGAACTAAATCAAAAAATATACAAAGCAAAACAGTTGAATTTTTTAATTATTAGAAAATAAAATACGGAGGGTTAAATTTTTGTTATTGTTTTGTTTTGAATAAGATGTAATTATTACAAATATAGTACATTATAATTACTCATGATATTAATTCTTGAAAAGGAGTTAAATCTTCTTTATAAAAGTGATTCTATTTCTAAGCGCCAATCTTAATTATACAATTCAAAGTGAAATTGGAGGAGATTTTTGAAAAAGAAGATGAATTTGAAGTTGGATTCGGTCCTTGAGAAAGAAGAAGGAAGGCAAGATTGAAGGTGTCAGTTTGGTCAAATTAAAGTAAAAGTTGGTACGGTGACAATGATCTTCATGTCTGATGATTATGCTGTTTACAGTTGCATTAATCTTAAAATACTGAAAATGATCTATGTTTAGGCATTAGTCGATTCAGATGAACTTTTTTGACCAAGATTCCCAATCCAAAACCAACGAAACTATCCAATAGAGGGAAGGGTTTTGTTACGTAAGTTTTTGAGAAGGTGGGTCATGGATTCTCACGACACTGCAGGTTTGGCAGGGAACAGGAAGCCGACAAAAGCAACGTTGAAGAGTGTACTGGGACTATGACACCAGTCTGGTGATGGAGATTCTTATGTGCGAGAAGAGTATTAGGGTTACGAAAATTAAAAATTTTATGGAAATTTCTTGCATATGAAAGATGATCTGAGACTGGTTTCCAGGGAAGTTTTCTGATAAATTCTTATATTTCACAGAGGTATTTCATGTCAGGACAGGAAGTGAGTCATCATTACATGTGGTTTTCCAAGGCCCCTGTAGCTTCTTCTATGCCTAAATCCCTCTGAAGAATAATCAACTATACTGCAAAATTCACCTTTCTATGCTTTTTAGGTAACAAAATTCGAAAACCAAACTTCCAAAAACGTGCGCCCATTGACCCACTCGGTTGGTGTTCCTACTCCTGGGTTTCAGTTTCAGTTCATGTGGATGAAATGGACTGTCTGTGCCACTCTAAAAAGGTGTTGAAATGGGTTATCTTCTTCAGACAATGCTCTTTTTTAGATTAGCCCGATTGGTCATCAGCCCGTGAGCATAATTTAATCAGCAAGCGTGGTTTCTTTTTGTATCAGGAAAATGTTTCAGCTTCTGACACACACTCACTGTCACTGACAAGCAAACCAGAAAAAGAACATGACATCCAATGTAGTTGGAAGAGTAAATAATTCCATGAACATGTTCTTGAATAAGTATACCCCAAAAGATTATTTCTCAAACTTAACACGACATATGAAACCTATCCACAGTCCTAGACATAATAGCACTTCTTAGGAACTGAAGTTCATCAGAACAACATTGGCGGGATGCCTTGTCTGGAGAAGAGATAACATTTATCGTTCAGAGTCCGCCAAGTGAACTGAAATGCATCCATGCCTCCTGTACATATGCAAAACCATTGTTAATTTCTGTATCAGAGCACTATCTCCTTTAGTTTCAAGGAACAAACGTGTATGGATACATAGAAAACCACACCTTTACCTGCAATATATCAAAGACTTTCTCTGCTGTGTGCTTTTGATTTGAGGTTGCACCTTTCTGCTGCAACTTATCTGGATGTAAACAGAGCAAAGCCTTCTGATATTGTCTTTTCACTGCATTACCTTCTATTAAATCAACAAGAGGCACAGGCTTCCATCCACTGCCAGTCCATAGGACCTGTGTAAATACATTTCAATGTTTTAAGAAGTAAAAGAGTGTTTCAGGAATTTATCAGGAAACATTCATAAACTGAACCCTGAAATGAAAATTTCAGTATTCACAGAATCTAAAATTTGAAAACCAGCAACTAATCATCTAACTAAATCACTCACATATTGTAAAGTAGAGAGCAAAGATCGAATGTTTCCTTCCTTCCCACTCGACCATTTTCGTATCTTTGCATCTATGGCCTGGAAAAGAAAAATGTTCTGGGGTTACTATTTATATTCCAACAAACTGGGAACAGAAACATCCATTGTTTCTACCAAGTATGTTATATCAATTACCTGAAGATCTTCATGGTTGTCAATGGTTTGTGTGATGTTGTCCACATACTGCGTCAAGTCCTTAATCTGCTCACAAGTCACAGGAAATTAGCCAGTCAGAATATCCAATATGAACAAAGAAGAAAGGTCGAATTGTATTTAAATGAACTGTAGATAAATATGAAAGAATAACACACCATGAATTTTCCATAGAAAAACTCATCTGTATCTCCAAGAGTAGCTTCTGAACCCTTAGGAATTGATTCTGAAAATGAAATAAATAAAAAAGTTTCCAAATTTGATCCATAGCTTGACTTAAGTTCATATGAATTCTGCTGCATGTACCAAATGGCCTTTATCTAGCATAAAGTACCTGCAGTTGTATCCGATAAATCCTTGAGTGTAGAAGAAGATTCCATGGACTTATACTTGTTGGTCCTTGTCTGAGGGCTTTGATCCTCAATTGGTTGGTTAGATTCGTCCACCTGAAAATTCGTAATAAGCTTTCGAATTCTAAGACAAAAAGGAAACAAAACCTGGAAGTAATTCAGTAATAAGTATCTGGAAAGAAAGGAGATATATCCATAGTTACCGTGATCGAAGCTTCTGTTATATGATTCTTGTTCACATTTGGCAATTCCATTCTGTCATTTGGTTTATTTGTTGTGATTCTTGCTTCATTTTCTCTCCAAAGCCTGCCATTTTCTTGTCTTCTGGAGTTGTGATTTTGAGAGTTCACATCAGAGTTAGGTTTGCTTGAGGCTTCTTGGCTGAAGATTTTCACAAACTCTTGCACTTTTCCTCCAAGCCTGTTCTTTCCAAGATTATCTCGTCTCAAGTTAGATTTATCCTCTTCTTTGTGCAATGACATGTTCCTTTTCTCATCTTCTTTCTTTGCTAGGTCATTGACATCAAAAACTGCCGATGACTTCTTGTTGCCTCTCGATCTGCTTTCCTTAAACCCATTTCTCTTTGTTGACTCTTCATATCCTGCGAGACAATTCAGGTCCAGCTTTAGATATACCACATGAGAAGCAGCAATCATGCTGTAAATTAGAGATTACCTTGCTCAGAATCGTTATCAGAGAACAAAGAATGCAGTGTTTTGGTCTCACTGTTTGAAGCTTTTTGCTTAAGCACATGAATTTCTTCTTCTGCTCTTCCTGACAAACCCTTGTCTGGAGCAGATTCAGATTTTGGTGCTTCCCTGGAACCCTGAAAGATGGGTTTAGCAGGATTGTCTTTAACACTGGTTTGAGTAAGAACTGGCTCCTCAACAGCCTGACATGGCTCCACCCTGTCCAATCTGCTTGCACCTTCAACTGAGCATTTACCTTTGTCAGTTTCCATCCAAGAAGACTTTATCTTTGATGACATAGCAGCATGCAATGGAGAAGCATTGGACTGTGGGGTTCCCATTGGTAATTCTCTACTCATGCCTTCACAACCTAACCTTCCATCTGTGCTCGCAGATCTCTCAAATTTAAACTTGTCTTTAGGTCTCGATTTGTTTCCTTTCATGAAAGGCATTGGCAAGGGTACCCCTTTGCTCGCCCATTTGTAGATCGAAAAGTGAAATTGACCACCGTTCGCTGGACCCGAAACAGTGGAATCACTTCTGGTAACCTTGCTTTTCTCTGTTTTATCAGTTCTGCTCAGGTTGCGTAACTCTTCACTGCCAAGAGATAGGTCCTCACGTAAGGTGCTCTGTTGAGAGACAACATCATTGGACGCATCCTGAGCTAGATCTGTTTGGCTTGAAACCCTAGACAGGGTAGAATACAAATAATTACTAAACCCATTCGAAGCACCGTCCTTGTTTTTCTGATGGTTGCGTGTACCAGAACCAAATGTTGGCAAGTCAGACCCTTTTATCAGGTTGGAAGGAAGACTGCAAAATTTACAGATTAACTGAGAGTAGGTAGATGCAGAAGCTATAGAGAATCGACGAGCAGATTAAGATATGATAATGGAGAAAGTTATTCTATTGAAAATAACTTCAAAATCATTCTCAGTTCGTTGCATATGTTCTATAAGTAGAGACCTCAAGCTTTTTCCTTTTTCAACCGATAATCAAAGTTTTATCTAACAGGTGAATCCAAAACCTGAATTGTGCTGGAACTGATGAACTCAAGAACGGTTCAGCTCTAGGAGGCAGTGGACTTAGAACTCTGGAACCTGGACTTGAACAAAATGGATCTCTGTTATGTTTCCTCGGAGAAGAACTCAGTGACTCGTTTCCTTTGAATATATCATCAAAGAATTCATCGTTCTGGTAACGCCTTCTGGTCCCAACTTCATCACCAAACACTGGTTTCTCACTTATACCAGACCACCTACGGCGAATCGAAACTGTGTCGTTCTCACCACCCAAGTTGCTTGAATCTGCAGCTTCGCTGAAACTGTTTCGCATTTCCTGTACCGAAGCTCGTCTTGGTGGCCCTCCGAACACATCGTTGAAATCAATATCAGAGTCCCCATTTGGGCTCTTTGGAGAAGAGTTGTGCTGGTTTGCAAATGATCTTTGAGGAGGACCATAGCCTAAAAGAAAACTCTCTCTGGTTGAATACCTCTCCATTTCAAAGTTCTTGAAATTGATAGACGAGTTCAAATTGGACAAAGATGGCCGGAAGCTCCATGAGCTTCCATAGCCTGTTGTTGAATTGGAATTCTCAGCAGGGTTCCGGTGCTGAGGAAAAGGTTATACGCAGCTTACAAGAGAGAAAGACGAAGTGGTGTAGAAACAAGGAAAGGGAAGATTTTGATTGGGAAAACACAGCTAGTGGGGTTAAAGATTTGGATTACTGAGAATTGGAAGCCACAGCCACGAGTGAGGTTCATCGTATGTGTGGATATCGGATAAGGAGAAGGAAAACTCCAAACTACAAAATGGAATATAAAGCGTTGTTCTTGTCGTGTAACTGAAATTTGAAAAGTAATCTCTCTTGGTGACCGTTAATTTAAGGATTTTTTGTGATGCCTCGTGAGTTTTGGATCATTTTCATACAAAGTTTAGTAGGGTAACACCCTGTTATTGCCGCAGAATCAAATCTAAAGTCATGGCTTGTCTCTGTCAGACATGTTTTTGATTAATAAAAAAACTGATTTTTGTTCTGACCATGCAAAATTAACATGAAAGTTTGATTCTTTGTAAGAAGAACAGCTTTTTTAAGACAGAACAGGAGAGTAAGCAAATCCTTGAACAAAGCAGAACGAGCATCCATGGTTTAGTGAAGCATTTACAGAACCGTAATTTTCATCAATGATCTGACACTGGCATGTTATAGACATCACCCACCATCTGATAATATTGATCCTCGACTGTAACTTGAATGCCTGTCAGACTAGAAGTCGTAGAAGCAACAGAGATGCATCGAGCACAGAACAGCAAAATCTTTACCACCAGTTCAATCAAAAGGAATCATCTTTACTTCCAGTGAAAAATGATACAGGACTCGTTTGGATACTAACCAATCAGCTGATTGGTGAGAGTAGCTTTTTAATAAGTTTATTGAAGCTAACCAGCTGAAAACGAAAACGCTGCAATATATGAGTGCTTTCGTCCGTCAGCTAAAATGAAGCGTAGTAAAATCCAACTATACCCTTTCTTAAAGTTAATACATGCATATATGCTTGTTTAGAGACTGTTTTAATAAAAATAGAACCATTAATAAAAATCATTAGTATAGTTTTTATTTAGTTTTAATTTAGACATATAAATTAATTATTTTTATTTCTACAGATAAGTAAATTTAGTACGTTAAATGTTCATATTTATTTATTAATATATAAATCAAGATATAAATAAAAAAAAGGAACGAAAGTTGGATAACTATTATATAATTTGAAAGTAAGAGTATAACTTGGACAATTAAAATTTATTGTTGATATTAATGAATCGTATAATAATTTCAATTCTATTTTATTTTGTTTTGTGTGATTTGATTCATCTTGTATTATAGGTAATATTAATGTTATGGTTTGATTCATCTTGTATCATAGTTAATATTAATGTTCAATCTCTAATTCATAGTTACAAGATATTTATATTTTAATCTTTAATTTAATGTAATATTTGGGTTTAATTGATCATGGTTCAAAGTTAATTATTTAATATTTACAAATTTATTTTATCTTTTTAAATAATATTTAATTATTTAATAGTTCTTTTATCACCGAAAGAAGTATAATTATCTTAAATTATTATATATAAACAAATAATAATTTAATAAAAATGTTTTTATAATATAATATTATATATATATTACAATTTTATATAATTTTTGAATAATATTCACAAGTTAATTCTATTACTCATTTTAAATTAAGACATCGAATAATTTATATTATGGTGATAAAATAGTATTTATATATTTATTTTTTTGAAATAGTCTAATTCAAAGTAGTAAAATTAATTAAATAATAAATATCAATATTACTCATTATCACGATAATGATGATGATGATTAAATGTTCTATATTTTTATCAAAGTTAATTTTTATTATTACTTTATAAATTTAATTTTTGTAAAATTAAATATCTAAAATTTAAATTCTTATAAGAATATTTAACAAAATACTAAGATATATAATATTCATACTCTTATATATTTTTTAAAGTCATGTCTTTATAAGTCATTTTATACATAAATAACTAATATTAAACATCTAATTTTACCAAACATCTATAATAAATAGCTAATGTAATCCGTTAGTCAAATCAGCTGAGAGAATCAACTATCAGCTAGCTAACAGTTGATGGAATTAGCTAATAGTTAATGCAATCAGCTGTTTGTCAAGCAGGTCATATACAAGTTGATCAATAAGGGCTTTCTTCTATGAAGGGAAGTAGACGATGAAGCTTAGCCGAAATGTGGAAAGAATCTGTATAAAGCTGATGATGTGCTGCGTTTGTTTAGATCTGAAGAACTGATAGAACAAAACTTACATATAAATCCTGACTGTAAAGTAACAACATGATATAGATAAGACCTGAACTGTGGGTCAAATGATCTTCTAGTAGGAGTCTTTTGTACTTGATGTTCCTACCAATCGGAACCATCAGGAAAAGGCTCCAGAGAATCTTGCTTGCCATTGAAACAGAATTCAATAACTGCTTTCATTCTAAGAACTTCATCTGGGTGGTAACTGAGATGAACAATTACAAGTTTTGTTTTCTTTAGTTCAGCATCTTTCCTCAATGTCTTGAAAAGTACCTTACTGTTCATAAACATCAAGAAATCCATAGTTCTCTCTGCAGCATGAAGCCTGTCATACTCGGGATGCAAAGCGAAAAAGAGTTTTTCGTTGAAAACTGCTCGATCCCATGAATCTGGGATCCAAGAGCTCGATACTAATTGCAGGTTCATCAAACACATCCTTACACGCAGAAACTGTTCAATTATTGTAACAATCACTCATCCATTCAACATCTGAATCCCGATGTAGAAAATCAAACGGGTTCTGCAAGTATACTACATCTGGGAGAACACTGCTTCAAAAACTTATACTACATCTGGGAGAACACTGCTTCAAAAACTCCCTTCAATTGTGGAACTTAGTCCAGAAACAGCATGATTACCTCCAATTCTTCCAATTGAATCAATGCTTCGGTCTGGATCTCTCTTATAAACAGGTAAATCACTGGACTTGCAGAAATCTAATATGTGGTCATCCAATTGGGAATTCCCAACTTTCTTGATGCTTGTGAACCAGACCTCTAGCATGTCTTTCACATTTGAATTGGCAAGTGCAACTTAATCTCCTTGCTAATAGCAACTTCCTCCAAGAGTTTTGCCAACCTGGAATTCACAAACTCATCAGGAAGAACCGTTCAACAGAAGAATCATCAACACAACAGTAAGTGTAGAACATGAAAATCAATACTAATCACGTAATCAACCTCTTCGTCATCAGTATAGAAAACCCTAAACACAAATGACGAAAGGGTTTAAGATTTAACAAGATAGAATCAGAAAAAACATCCGAACCTGAAACTCGATTTCATCGTTTCAGCATTTTGGACAGCCTGATAATAGCTAAAGAATCTGTCATGAAAAAAGACAGCGAGCACACAACCCAGAAGAATCCCGATCAAAATGGCCATGGTTACTCCCGATCCACGATTTGACAGATCCTTTTCCTTTCGACCCACTACCATGGATATCATAAAAATCCACTCTTGGTATCTTCCTTTGAAATGACTAATATGTCAGAGAGCTAGCGAAGAAGATGAACCAAATCTTTTTATTAAAAATAAAAAAGAAAAGATGGGTTTTATTACGCAAATCCTAACAAACTTCCTCGTTATATGCTTCACATGTCAGAGAATCTTCAGACCAGAGGAAGACACACGAAAATCAGGGTCTTTATGAAGAGAGCGGTGACGAACAGTTTCATTAAGGACGACACTGAGGGGTTAGATCCTCGTGGTTGATGAATGGTCGCAAACACAGGGTGAGGAAACAAGAACAGGATAATTGATCTCATATCCTCTGCCCCATTTTTGCCAATGGAACCTGCTAAATGGAGCATAGGACCTGAACCAGATACTACTGAGGTAAGATTTCCCTGTTGACTCAAATTATTATTATATAAAAATTTAACAGAAAGTCATTTTTTATTTTATAATAATTCAAAAAAATCGAAACAGGGAACATTACAGGGAAGTCCAAAGAATAGAAATAGAATAGAATGATAATGCAAAATAATACATCGAACTCATTCCTTACTACGCAGGTAATCCCAACCAGACACAAACTGCGTTTAGAAAAAACTCAAGAACGTGTCAGCAGTAACTGGTATTCCATTAACCATCCACTTAGTTTCAAGTCCAAAAGATACAAAAGGCAGTCTCTGATCGATCCTATGTAGAAAATACATCGAGAACATCAACATATTGCACAATTCTATTTACACTCCCATCCATCCCATGTGGCTTCAAAGAACAGACATTCAATCTGGCACCATACAGAAACACAGGCAACCGGGGCACTAACTACTGTTTAAATCTTTCTGGTAACAAAAATGGATCTTAAACTCTCTAAACTGTATGCTCAAGGAGAAGATTTTTTTTCCTGCAGAATTAGAACACAAATGAGAAAAGGGCTTGTTTAAAGCTCAACAGAACAGGGATTGAAATAATTGATTGCAAAATATGAGGGGCAGTGAGCCAGAGATGCATACATCATCGGAGCTGGTAATGTATGAAACAACAACAGTTATGTCGTCAAGTTTGCCACCGTAATATCGGTGTCCTGCATCTTGTGCAGCAGTAGAAAAGGGTGTCTGTCTGTTTTTATCCTGCGCACGTTGCCTTGCCAATGCGGCAATTTTCTGAGCTGTCACTTGTGGGCCTAAGCCAGCTCTCATGGCATGAACCACCACTGCAGTGATCTCATTGTTGTACAAGTTGTCGAACAATCCATCAGTTCCAGCAATTATAACATCCCCAGGAGCAACAGGGATCTTGAATACCTGAATCAATGGTGCTTCTTAGCTCATTTAAAGTTTCCACAATAGCAGGATATATATTTGTTAGATTCTATTTTACAGCATCAATGAAGTACTGAAGAGTAACCATTGTAGTTGTAACAAATTATAGCCACATCTACTTTGTACTTCTAGGTCCAAACAGGATTACTGCATCCTATGGATGGTATTGAGAAAAATAAAAATTTACTTTTATTGGCTATCAAGGCTGCTAAAAAGGCATATTTAGCGGAAAGATCATCAAGGCAAGATTAAACTAAAGTGATCAAACTTGAAAGTATATTAACATTAAGCCCTCATACTTAGAAATTGTTTTTCCAAAGAAACGGGCACCATCAGGAGGCATCAATCTAAGGAGAATATGCAAACACTAACCTCACCAGAGCTTGGTAAATCACCCCTGGTTCCACATTCAAGCTGATAGGTAAAATTAAAATAATGTTGTTGCGGAGGAGATTTGAAAACAGTGCATCCATCTCGAACCACTATAAATCCACTGTCTCCTAGATTGATTGCGTGCAGGCCCTGCAGTGACAAGCCAAATATAGATGATGTCATCACTAAATTTAGTTATATGAATTGCTACACATTTTGGCCAAAGCAAAAAAAAAAAAGAAAGAAATTATAATTATTATAAGAGAGAGAACGAGCCATGATTGAATTTTCCTTATCAAGAGGTTCGCTCTTACAATTGAAAGCCCAGGCTTCATTAGTGAAAAGCAATGATAGGATAACAACAATTTGTAAAACCTAATTGGTAAGAAAAGGATGACAGCATCAATGGTTAAGTCTGACAGTGCAACTATATAGAAGATGCAGGCATATAACTATTCCTCAGTGATATTGAATCGATAAAAGAAAGAAGAAACAGTATACCTCATTAGTGAGTGCTATGATGCAAGCAGTTGACGAACCCTTGGCTTTTGTGCTCAAGTGGGCCTTCTCCAAGACCCTAAAAGGGTCTACAGAACCCTTAGGCTCCTCTTGAACCGCACTAACAGAATTAGACATCAGTTCTCGAGAATACAGCCCAGAATCAACACCAAGCTCTGCCCAACCACCAACACCATCTGCCACGCCTACTGCCTGTTCATCTGTGCAAATAAAGTGGGCATCCTCTCCACCAGTTTCTTCTTTATCAGGATGTGGCAGGTAGCATGATCCTGAAAGCAGCTTCAGCGTTTTGCCAGCTGAACTCTTCCTGTACCCACACAGCACAACTGTAAATACTAGGTACTTCTGTTAAGTATGAAGTTTATTCATGGTATAATATATATTGTCATAAATAAGTAGAAGATGGGGTGCCAAGGCACAAACAACACAAACTATCAAACAAACTTTTTTCTATTCGAACAAAGAAGAAAAAGTAATACGCACATATATGCGAGATAAGGGACATTTCATAACTTACTGGTCTGACGAAGCTGCAGAACCTTGAAGATTATCCCCTTGGTTGGAATTCTCATATACATCAGGAGCAATTCCAGCAGAAAAACATGCTTGTGAAGAGCTATGGAAACCCCTGTATAGTGTCTCCATATTTGGAGAGAAGTTGCACCATTTCTTGGCAACATTGTACGCAAAAAATCCATAAATGGAAGAATTAGTAGGTTGCTCTTGGTTCTTCAAACTCATACTAGCCTTTCTGCAACTTTGGGAACTCCTACTGCCATAAGACAAGCCAGCATCATTTTTTGACAATGGAAGATGTTCATCCTTTAAACTCAGATTCTCAAAGAAGCGTTCGCGGAAAACAACTCTGGATCCACAAGCAGCCATTGGTTGGAACTTCAAGTTGACTGATATCTGACTGGTGTCACAAAGTGCACGATCAATATGGTAGCCACAAACTTGAAACGACGGGCCTGAAACAGAGGGTACAGAAAATGTACGAGAAAGTGCTCCAACAACAGATATATTCCTCCTCCTATCAGCCAAGACAGAGTCAGAGGCAGCGTTGACGGTAGGCCCCAAAAGTTCTTGTAGATCTCTAAGTGAAGCAACTCGTATAGAATGAAATAACCTATAATTGCAACATAAAAATTTCCCTTCTCCAAGCAGAATATGAACAGGGATCTGAATGCCGCCGTCTGATCCTAAAACCGATCTCCGTACCCTATTTTGGACGGCATTTCTCAATTTTGACAAGAATGTAGATGGCATCTTAACCACTTAACCCCAAATATTTCACCAGAACCAACCAATGAAAGGAAGCAGGACCTTTGCCCCTACATAAAGCATACACAATCATAACTCTCAAAGCACCGATGCTTTAGATTGCAGCAATACAATCACTCCTTTCTCAAAAATCTGAAAAACAGAGAAAACGATGAGATCTTTACAAGTGCAAAAAGAAAAAACAATTCCAAAACAAAAACACAAATCTATACAGCAATCGCCTATATATACACCTAAAACCATATTTTACCATCTAAAATTACTTTTATTCCATCATCCGTACGGAACATATAAGAGAAAACAACAAACCATGGAAGATCGATGACAGTGCGTTCGTTCAGAAATGAATCCCACAAAACGGGGAAAAGAAAAGAAAAACAACGAATTGGGAAAACATAAAAGAAAGCAAAAATAAAATTCATGAAGCAACTAGAAAACGAACATTGATCGATCGAAGAAACCAGAACCAGAACCAGAGACCGAAGAATCAAAATCCTCTCTAGTTCACATGCGCATAAAGAGGAAGGTGTTAGGTGAAAGATAAACACGAGGCCTTTGACCTTCTAACCTTCTTCGTCCTTTCAGCTCCTCACCTGACCTTTCGCGATCGCTCGCAAGGCAACAAAATACAGAATCATGAAACTTCGGTGCAAGCTGGCCCCAAGAACAACAAAAATGGAAACCCTAAATACGTCCAATAAAAAGTGAGAGGGAGACTATTTATTATTAGTAAATTTTAACTCTGTACGGTCACACTCAATAAGCTGAGAAAAATTAACGGCTTTTCCTCTAATCTACGTTGACTGAGCTAATTAAGTTAACTAGCGTGTGATTCACTCGATTAGCGTTTTGTTAATAAGGGTAGTTTGGTCACCTTATTTTATCACGTGCCTAACTATTTTAACCTTTTTTTCCCATAAAATTAGGAACCTGATAGAAATATTACTCGATATTTTGGTTTCTGGAGGGAGTGGGGACCCGAGAGCAAATATCAATAATTGTTTAGATTAATATTTTAAAAAATAATAATTCAGCTTAATCATGGGAACTTATTAATAAAAAATTAGAGAAAATAAATTGTTTTAATTATTTATTTTTATTTTTTATTTTTTAAATTTTAAATTGGGCCTACAAATTTGAATTTTTAATATTTTATAATATGATTTTTATAATTTATCTTGTAATAATAATTATAATGTAAATAATAGAAATTTTTAATAAAAACTTATTTTTATTTAAGAATAATAGAAAATTCGATAAAATTCAATGTCTAATTTTAAAAAGTTAAATATAATATAAGAGACTCTTATGATTCAAGTTTGAACATTATTAAGTAGCCGTTTAACTTTACTTCTATTTTTCTATTGTAGCTTTTAGTTTTTGTTTTCAGTTTTTATTTATATTTTTTAAAAATAAAAAACAAAAATACGTTTGATTGTTAATATTAATATAGTTATATTTTTATCACTAATAATAATTACATATTAGATAAAATTTAAAGATAAATTATTTTAATTAAATAAATTTATTTAATATCTTGTATAATATTTATTTTAATATTATGTTATTTTAATAAATAAACACTTTAAAAATTAAATTTTTATTTAAAAAGAAATATTTATTTGAAATATATTTTAATTATTAAATCAAATTTGTATTTAATTATTTTAAATTTAATTATATTTATTTGTAATTATTAAAATTTAATTACATATGATTTAATTATAAAATTAAATTATTCATATTTTATTGATAATTACTTTTAATTTATTAAATATATAATGTTGAATTAAATTATTCATAATTTTATTAAATTTAAATAATTAAATAATATATTAAATGATAGTATTGTGGACAAAAATATAAACAGAAAACAAAAACCACTTTTTATATTTTTCATAAATTTTTAAAACTGAAAAAAAACTAAAACTAAAAGTAAAAACTAAAATAATATATAAAGAATGATATTTTTGTTATTAAATTTAAAATAACTCCAATATGTACATAAATGTTTCAATAAATCAGATTTTCGGTTTTGTCAATTCAACAATAAAATTTGGAACCGTTCAATTTTTAAGTTTAATTTTTAACTTTTTTATTCGATTTATTTTAATAATTCTTTTTGTTAAAAACTAATCACTTTATTAATTAATCAGTCAATTTTGTAAAATAAGAAGTTCTTATAAACTAAATTTAATTAATTAATTTTTATTTAATAATCTCTCTTTTAATTAAATTTTAAAATTTTTGATAGACAGAGAAAATATCTTTCGATCATATTTCAAATATTTTAATTTTATTTAATTTTTAACTAATTTTATGAAATTCTATTGTTGAAACTTTAAAATCTTAAATGTCAGATGAATGTTTTTCTAATTTTTAAAATATTGAAACAAACATAAATTTGAGATCAATTCTCCTATTTTCATTTCTATGTCACTCTATCTCGAAACCATTTATCCATCTATTAAATATTAATAAATAAATTAATGATCTCAAACACAACACACAAAAACAGAAGCAGCTATCCTGTGCCGCCTAAATTCAGCCTTTGGCGGCTTTCTAATTAATCAACTCCCAGTTGTATAAATGTCGTCGTTGCATTTGACGTTTTGGGTCCAAATTCAAAGCACTCAGATTGGTTGAAAAGTCAACAGCAGGTAATTAAAATTAAAAAATAATTAAAAATAATATATGAATGGAGTTAAATTTGATTTTTTTAGAAAAATTAAAATTATGTTCCAAGTGTGATCTTATTTTCTTTAATCCATCAATTGTGTTGTGTTCACTCTTTCAATAAACTCAATTTTATATATTAATTTGATAAATTATTAAAAATATGCATTCTTAGTTTTCTCTTATTATAAAAAACAAAATATTAGGATAGATCACATCCAACAATGTGACAACTAAAAAAAGCCCGTTATATCTGTTAATGAATGCTTCTTGATAGTTAAATTTACCTTCACCTTAGTAGAAACTAATAAGATAGGGATGGCTAAAAGACCCGAGTCGGACCAGATCGATTCAAACTTGAGTTGATCGAGCCTTAAGCATGAACCAGGTTGATTGGAGGTCTAATCGAACTCTGACTCGGACTACTAAGACTAAACAACCCAAAACAATGTAATTTTGTTATTTTTTAAAATAAAAATCGAACTTGAGCTTGGGCCTCTTCTAGCCTCGACAGCGTAGCAACGATCAGACCCTCCCTGACTTGAACCATTGTTATCCCTAATAAGAGACCATGAAAATCATCAAATAAAATAATTCTAATAACTCATAAATTATATAATTTATTTAAATTACTTACAAATCTTAAAATCAGACAAATAATTTAATATTATGTTACAATACTCAAGGTTGCCTTAGTTTTATAAACCCAACTCAAATTGAGGTTGTTTTCTATTTTTTCTTTAAAAATAAAAAATTGGGACTTAGTTAGACCGGGCTGAACTTTGATTTATTGTAGCCCAATCGAACTTGGGCTCAAATTGGGCCTAGACGGTAATTGTCAGTCATTGCCATACATAATTTGAAGGAACTCCCTTATTCCTTATGCACAGAGCAGCATAAAATAGCAACTGTACATGAAACAACAGTCCTCAATCCGAAATTTTCTTGAAGAGTAGCTGGGCACCATATTGAGGTTGAACGGTAAAAACCATCATAGGGGCATGAACGTAGTTCGGAGATACAGTGAATGAGTATTGTCGGATGATCATGCACAGAACAAGCTTAACCTCAACCATAGCTAAATGCTGTCCTGCACAGATTCGAGGACCCAACCCCCATGGAAAGAAAGCAGTGGAGTGTTTCTGAGGCTCGCTAAATCTCCGTGGATTGAACTTGTCTGCATCTTCTCCCCAGATCTCAACATTGCGGTTGGTTGCCATTGTGGCAAGAACCAGGTGTGTTTGAGATGGGACGTCAAGTCCTCCCAACTTAACATCTTTGCATGCCTGCCTCAACAAAACAGTTACTGGTGTGTAGAGTCTTAGCGTTTCGTTTAATATCAGGTTTATCTGTTTCAGGAAGAACAAAGCTTTGTGAGATACTGTTTTCCAGGAAAATGATGCAAAGAAAATTGATGTAATCGGAAACTCACAATCTTGAGTTGACCAAGAGTATCTGCGGTGATCAGTGGCTCTTTGTCTTTCCAAACAAGGGATATTTCTTCACGGGCCTTGATTTGCCAATCTTGATGCATTGCTAGAAGAACCAGCGCCCATGTCAAAACATTGGCAACTGTTTCTTTACCTGCAAAGTAAAAAGTCTTGCATTCATCAACAATTTCCTGAATCTGCAGTTTCTCTTCGTCACCATTATGGTTCTTATAGGAAGTCATTAACAAGCTTAGAAAGTTTCTTGAGTTCTCTTTTCCTCGGTTAGTCTCCATTATCATCCTGATTGACCCGCAGAGTTTCTTATCAAGTCTCCACCGGTCTATGTTCACAGGAATTGGCAAAAACCTGTGACACAGGCCAATTTCATTACTCTTACAAACACAGAAGACTACAAATAAGATTGGAGACACAAGATGACATTGAGACCTGAACAGAGGTATAGCAACATATTTCAGAGCAGCAGAGGCAAGGAGCATTTGCTTTTCGTGCAGCTCAAATATGCACTTCCCTTCTTCAAACCTGCTCCCAAAGATAGCGCTGGAGATAATATCAGATGACAGTTGATGGAGATGTTTATGAACATCAATCTCCACTTCATCCCTTTCAGCTCTTGTCAGCTCCCATTTCTCTAGCATCTTCATTGTCCTGGCTGCCATTTCTGGCACCCAACTCTGTGTTCATAAATATACCGAACATACAGATTATGGTTATGCTCTGCTTCAGACAGTAAATTGTTATATAACAAATCTGACAATATTGCAATCATAAGCTCAAATTCTGCTTCAAATTCTTATAATGCAAGTAAACAGAAGGTCACACCTTAACCTGCTCCATATTCAGGCCCAGGTTACAAATTCTTCTGTGAACAGCCCATTCCTCGCCTCTGAGCTCCATGAGTCCCTCACTTCCCTGAAGCTGCCTTACAACCGGGTCGGATCCGACCCTTTCAAATGCCCGTCCCGTGTTCATGAGCACCTCTTTGATCACGGCCGGGTCAGTTATAAGCAACCTGGGTTTGGGTCCAAACCAGTACAAGAATGGCACGCCGTGTTTTATGGACCAACTGTGATAAAGAGGAAATACACGCGGAAGAATGTTGTGGTCTAACAGAGTCATCGGCTTGGACAAGGCCTCCGCTGTCATGCGGCGGACCTCCGCCATGTTGCCGAGCATGGGGCGGCAGCCAGGGCCCTTTACGCCTTGATTACTAAAGTGGGATTGGATTCTACGAGGAACCCATATGATGTGGTACGCAAGATTTATGGTAATAACAATAGTTGTCAGGATCAATAGAGCCGGAAGAACCATGGTTAAGACTCAGTATGTGATTGTTCAATATGAATTCTGATACAGAAGATGGGTTTCTCATTTATGTACAACTATATCCTTGGACCATCATCAACCTCGGCATTTAAGAATGAATTTACGTTGTTTTCCAAGTTGTTCTTGCTTCTCACTGGACTCCTGTTACGTTGCTTCCATGTTATTAGTTTATTGTCAATGATTGTCCTTTAATCGCATTGCGTTTAGGGATGATTACATAGGTTCGGTTGGATTCTGAATTAAGCTTGAATTGACAGGATCTTAAATTAAGTAATTTTTATATATTATTAAAATAATATTATTTTAGTTAATTATATGAAAATGACATGTTTTTTATATTATCTCAAACAAAATTTAGATTATTCAAAGTTGATTGGGTTCGATTCATCGAGTTAATTGGGTTCGACCTTTACACAATCTTAAAATTAACAAAGTTGACGTGATTCAACTCAATTTGAAATTAACGTGCTAAGGGTGAGTTTGAACCAAAATGATTATGTTGGATCCTGATTCTGGAGCCTAACTGGGATGTCCTAAAACGTGTGCTTGTGCTTGTTACCATGTATGGTTATTCCAATTAACCATCATTAGTCATCCTCAAATCATCTTCATTCTTTGATACAGTAAGTATCGGGCCCTATTTTCTGAATCATTATTAGACTGAAGCAAATATTCTATACTCAACTTCCATCCAGATATATTCACAATGCTGAAGCATGTTCAGTAAAATAACACCAGTTCATACTATTCCAACAAATTCCTTCACTTTCCTTCAATCAAAACCATTTTTCCAATCAATTCAGAATGTTGCCAATTTTTTTGTGTGGAGAGATAGCACAATGTGTGAGGAATCTATTGTCTCAAGGGTCATTTCGTTTAGAGGTCGGATAATAAAGATTGATCGAATAACAATTTCCATCCAGAAATTGTTAATCTTAGGGACTGGATTAAAATTTTATTCCTTCAGATCATTTGTAGCTCTATGTCTCTAGTTTGTTTAGACACAAGATTCATCTCATTTGGAGGTCGGATAACAAAGATTATGGCAGAAAGAAATCAAACAAGGTTCTGTCCTCAACCATAGTCAACCTATTTCGGGACAAAAGGCATAACTTGCTCTAGGGATATCAGATCAAGGTCATTCTTGAAGGGTTCGAAAGAGGAATTCAATAACTACATCTTTCATGAAGACATTGAAGTGAGATTTTGTCATCTAAATGATCAAAATTGGACCAGACGATACAAGATGAATAGTGATTAGAAGAAGGTTATAAACAGTACACAGAAGATATCTTGCAATTGACATAACTTTCTCTAGAGACATCGGATTAAGGTGTTCTTTAGAGGGTTTGAAAGAGAACTTCAAAATCTACAACTTTCATGAAGACCTCGAAGACAAATTTGATAGTTTACAGGGACAAAAGTGGGACTAGACGATATAACATTATCACCAGATGATATGACGTCACCAGACGATACATCATCACCAGAAGAGGCGTCCTCACCAAATGATACATCATCACCAGATGATCCCTCATCATCAGACGATACGTAATTACTAGATGACACGTCATCACTAGACAATACGTCTTCACCAAACGATACGTCATTACAAGACGATGCGCCCTCATCAGACGACACTTTATCACCAGACGATACGTCGTCACTAGACGATACGTTCTCACAAGACGATGCGTCCTCACTAGACGACACGTCATCACTAGATGATACGTCCTATACTTCTTAGCATCTCCACTTATAAGGACCATAACTTTTGACTTTGATATCCAAAAATTTCATACTTTATAGCATTGGAAAGCTAAAAAGACAAGCTACAACTTCCATGAAGACAACTCGTCAAATTCATCTTAGATCAATCCAGATTTTTGCCCTAAAGTCAGAACATGAATTTATCCCTTATGGAAGACTTGAAATTTTGCATTTCGCAAACTTAGAATGTCCTAAGTTTAACCATTTAGCTACCAAATTGACTTCATTAAACGCTCAAATCTTAACTTATTTGTCTCATCATCTTCAACTACATCTGATCGATTATAATTCCTATCTTCCTTTCCATAGTATCTCGCTTATGCATACATATATATATCAACGATTTATGTTCCAAAATCATCAACTCAAGTTGATTTCCATATACCATTCACATTTCTTTAACATCAAAAGAATAAAGTTTTACAAGTCTTTAATGGCATTCCAATCCACATTAGATCATCGTCTCAAAATCTCAAATTACAAAAGGTCCTTGAACAAACAAACTTCTTGCTTTCCCAAATTTACAAACCATAAAACATGAATGCATCAAACTTGTTCACAGATCATAAGCACATAAGCACATCAAAATAGTTTGGGTGGATCCAAAACAGAACGTACTACGCATTTCCCCTAAGGATCCTGTGTAACCGTGAATAGAACATACTAACGCAATCCCACATAATGGTTTTGCGTAGTCGTGAACTTATGGGAGTCCATGAAGGAGCTTCATGCCACTAGTGGGCAAGCGAGAGAAGCCTTTAACTTGGTCAACCTGCACGTGACTTAACTTAGGAGACCACCACAAACCCACATAACATGCAAATCATGACTTGTAACCTTGTTACCCAAAATGACACATTTTCGAAACTTGATTTCATATACTCGTAAATATATTGCCCAAAATGGCACTTTTCTGAATCTTGACTTTTCATAGACATGAGATATTTTGAAAATATTTCCGAAAACATGATTCCATAAACATGTATCTTTTCACAAAAATTCATTTTCAAAATATTTGCACATATCAACACAATTCGTACATCAAGCATATAGTAGATTTTCAATTCATTCAAGAAGTAATAGATGCAACACTTATGATGCAATTGAAATCATTAAACTTTCTTGATTCAAAGAAAACATGTAGTGACTTATTTACTCTATTATATACATGCACCCACCTTGATTTCTTTACTTATAGGCTTGCTCAAAATGTCTTTACTCTTGTTTCTCTTGTCTTTCTTGATTTCCTTGATTCTTCACCAAATGACGAGATCTTTGACTCAAATGAAAGTTCTTTTCTTCCTCTATCTTTTTCCCTTCTTGAACAACTTCAAAATCTCTCTTGAAGGCCAAGAAAATTGAAACCTTAACTTGTTTTCTCTTCTTTTCTCTCAACCACCGAAATCTTTCGTTTTTCTCTTTCTTGTTACTCTTCTTCTCTCCCAATTCACGTTTTCTCTTTCTCTTAAATGTAAGACCACATTTTTCTCTTCCAATCCTACCCTTAATGAGTGTGCAATGTCCCTTTTACCTTTCCTTATATGCCTTATGTTTTTTATTTTTAAGTATCTTGTCAAAAATAGCCTTGAACATTCTTCTAACCTTAACACTTTAATTCCACTTACCTATTCAATAAATCCTACTAACTTTGACATAATAATTAACTCAAAAAATTTAATCTATCAAAACCTCAAAAATTATTTAAATCATGCTGATTCATCAAGACAAAAATTCAGGGCCAACAGATTCTATTAACCAAATATAACCTTAATTAGTCTTTAATTTTTCACGTTAAAGTTTAAATATCTTGAACAAAAATGATTCTATTAACTAAATTAGTAAAAATAACCAAAGGTTTGAGCGGAATTCTTAATATTATAAAAGTTAGTCACTTAATTGAAAATTTTAAAAGTTTGAACATTAAATTGAAATTTTTTTTAAAATTTTATATGTTATTTCAATAAGTTAAATAATTTATTCCAAATACCTAACTTATAAATTATTATAAACACTTTAACGAATTCATTTTTTGTTATTAAAAAAAGGAATAATAGATTCTTTTGAATTTTTTAATTAAGCGTTTAAATTTTAAAATATTTCAATTAAGTGATCAATCTTTTATAACCTTAATAATTTAGTTCAAGATGTTAATTATGTTAATATTTTATTGATTTGACCCTAAATTTTAAGCTTTAAATCTTAAAATTTTAAACCTTAAATTCTAAAATTTAAATCAAATCTTTTTTGTCTATAATCTATATGCCCGGTTACATTTGGTATAAGAGCTAACGTCACTCCTTCAAGTTCTCGTATCACATCCACGAGTGGTGACGCTAACATTGCAGTACTCGCTAGGGGCTAGAAAAGGTCTAGCGCATAACCAACCTATAGGTACATGGGTGGTGATACTAATATAGTAGTATTTGCCTGAGGTTAGAAAAGGTGTAGCGCACAAAAATTAATTATCAACTAATCATTTATATGAACTAAAATACCCTTCCTATAACCTCTTCCGCAAATTAAGTTAAGCGTTTAAATTTGTGTTGGTGATTAGATAATTATATTTACACGTGAACGCTTATATGTTAGAGACCAATGTTAGCTATGTGAATAAAATATTAATAAAACTAATATTATTAAAATTATAAGCTAATAATCACTTAATTAAAAATTTTAAAAATTTAGAAATTGCATTAAAAAATGTCATACGAAGCAGTGGAATTATGAGAGTAGGAAAAAGTGCGTGTTTAGATGAACTTTTAGGAGGTTAATAAGCATTTTTTATAATAAAAACTGTTTTTTTATGGGTGCTTGACTGTAAAATAAAAAGGCACTTTTTTAATAGATATAGTTTTTTTTGCAGTCAAAATATAACTTTTTAAGAAGTTCAAATTTGGAGTTTATGCAAAAAATATTTTTTAGGTAGATTTTTCAGATAAATTAATGAGCATATTTTTAGTCTCTTTTACTCTTATGTTTTTTATATAATTCCTACAATACCCACAAACTCATCTTCCCGTTTATTATGTATTTAACTATTTACTCAACTTGCATATTTATTTTGAGATTTATATAATATTATTTGACTTTTTATTATGTTTCAATATTTATTTTCGATATTAGTTTACTTATATTATAATCTATATAAAAATATGATTAGATATACTTTCAGTTATGTTTTATATGGTTTAAAATTATATAATAATTAATATAATGTGCTTTGCATATTGTTTAATATACTTTAAATAATATTTGTATGTATAAATAAATTTTATTACTAAATAAAATATAGCAAAATTAATAAAAGTACTTTTTATTTTTATATTGTCAAACAGTCTATTATATGAAGTTCTTTTTAAAAAACTATTTTTTAATTAACAGTCAAACAATTAACTGGTTTCTTAAAACAACTCTTCTGATAAAAGTTATACTGACAAAAATTATACTAATATAAGTCCATCTAGGCACCAAAATAAACCACTAATGGGAGATGAAAAGTAATACAAGTTCAGAAAAATAGAAAGTGAAATCATGGCTTCACGGAGATGTGGTCAACTTAATCGATAACTTCCACATTTGATGCTTGAGCTGAAAGTGCAAGAGACGATGAAGAAATTATATCCATATTTTATATTTATAGCAATTAGGACTTGTTAAAAAGTGGACAGTGGAAATGGTAAATTTCACATTCAAGTACCATAAAACATTTCAGGTTTTTTATCAACTGCAAATCCTGGAGCAGAGGATCTGGGCACCGTACTGAGGCTGAGTGGTAAGGAAGAGCATGGGGGCATGAACATAGGTGGGGGATACCATAAAAGAGTAACGCCTGATGATCATGGCAAGCACAACTTTAGCCTCAATAATGGCTAAATTTTGACCGACACAGATTCTGGGGCCTAACCATTTCGGTTAATATGGAGAGGCTGTTTCTAGTAGACCCACGTACAAATGTGACAAGGATAATATGGATGCAGGTTGAAAAAGTAAACCCAAAAAGAATACAGCATAAAAGGTAAATAATAAATATAATAATTAATACAGAAAATACTAAAATTAATAATAAAAATAATAAATATATACTAAAAATAATAAAAATATAGATAATAATAAAAATACTAATAATAATAATAATAATAATAACAATACTGATAATAAAGAGTGCAGAAATTGTTGGAGATATGATCCAAAATTTACTGCAGCAAATATTTGCAGAATCTTCTCAAGATTAGTTAGTAAAATATGGAATTTATTTTTCTGTTTTTAGTCAAAGCATGGAACAGCTAGTTTCCTATTTTTATGCTAATTAGTTATTTGTAAGCCTTAAAATAGGCAAGTCTTACTCTTCAGTTCAATGTAATAAGATCAGTTTTCTTTATCTTCTTATTTCTCTTAATCTGCTACTGCAATAGTTCTTCACTTAAAATCAAATATTTGGTATTAGAGCCTCGTTGCTTTCATACCTTGGGCGTATCGACATGGCAAACAATGGCACTGCAGTAAATATTGCCCAACCTTCCATGCCCATTTTCAAAGGAGACAATTACAAATTTTGGAGCATCAAAATGAAAACACTATTCAAGTCACAAGAGCTGTGGGACTTCGTGGAAAATGGCTACAATGATAGAGACGAGGAGACCAGATTGAGAGAAAACAAGAAGATATATTCAAAGGCCTTGTTCTTCATTCAACAAGTAGTCCATGACTCAATTTTCTCCAAAATTGCAGCAGCTTCAACAGCAAAGGAGGCGTGGACAATTCTGCAGCTAGCATATCATGGCTCATCCACAGTATTAAGGGTTAAGTTACAGACACTTAATCGTGAATTCCAAAATCTGCACACGAAGAATGGAGAATTAGTGTAGGATTTTTTAACCAAAATTGAAGCAATTGTCAACCAAATGAGGTCCTATGGAGAAGAGATCTCAGAGAAGACAGTTGTGACAAAAGTTCTAAGGAGTTTACCTTCTAAATTTGATCATGTGGTTGCAGCTATTGAGGAGTCCAAAAATTTGTCCACTTATTCTTTTGATGAGCTTATGGGTTCCTTGCAGTCTCATGAAGCTCGAATCAATCGACCAGAAGACAAGAATGAAGAAAAGGCATGTCAAGAAAAAGGAGAAGGCTCAAGGGAGCAAGAAAAAGTTGCAAGTCGAGGAAGAGGCAGAGGAGAATTTCGAGTAAAGAATTCTGGTCGTGGCAGAGGCGGAGGAAGAGGATCTAAGCAGTGATATAACAACAATAAAGGCAGTATTAACTGTCATCATTGCAAGAAATATGGACATGTGAAAGCTGATTGTTGGTTCAGAGATAAACAAGCAAATTTTGCGGAAGAAGCTGATGAAGAAAGCAAATTGTTTATGGCATATAGTGACCCAGCTGACAGACAAAGTGAAAAGTGGTTTGTTGACAGCGGATGTTCCAATCATATGACAGGGAAGAAGGCAATCTTTAAGCAACTTGATGAGACTCAGAAAAAGAAGGTCAGATTGGGAGATGATCAAGCAATACAAGTTGAGGGAAAAAGAACGGTGGCCATCAAAACTAGTCAAAGTAAAACTAAGCTTTTACACGATGTTCAATTTGTTCCTAACTTGGCATACAATTTGATGGGTGTTGGACAGTTAATGGCTAGCGGATACTCAGTTACGTTCGATGATGAAAAATGCATTATTAAAGAGAAACAATCAGGGCAAGTGATTGTAAATGTGCAAATGAACAAGAACAAAATGTTTCCACTTGAAGTCTCCACTATGGAAGATTTTGCCTTAGTAGCTGGAGAACAAAATGAGTCAAAGTTGTGGCATCTTCAATGTGGACACCTGAATGTGAAAGGGTTGCAGCTACTAGAAAGAAAAGAAATGGTTCATGGCTTACCTAAAATTTAAACGATGGATACGTGTGAAGGATGTATCTAAGGCAAGCAGACCAGAAAGTCATTTCCGACCGGAAAGGTATGAAGAGCCAAAGCTTGTCTTGAACTGATCCATTCAGACCTATGTGGTCCCATGAACACAAAGTCACTTGGCGGTAGCAATTACTTCCTTCTCTTCATAAATGATTTCAGCCGAGTAAGTTGGGTTTATTTCTTGAAATCCAAATCAGAAACATCTGAGAATTTTAGGAAATTCAAAGCAATGGTTGAGAAGCAAAGTGGCACCAGTATAAAAGTGCTTTGCACGGACAGAGGTGGAGAATTTCTTTCAAAGGAATTCAATCAATTTTGTGAAGAAAATGGAATTCTTCATAAGCTAACAACACTGTATACTCCGGAGCAGAATGGAGTGGTAAAACATAAGAATAGAACAGTGGTGGAGATGGCGAGAAGTTTGTTGAAAGGGAAAGAGCTACCAAACTCATATTGAGCAAAAGCGGTTGCAACTATAGTGTATTTGTTGAATATCTCCCCAACAAAAGCAGTCCAAAATTGCACTCCACATGAAGCGTGGAAAGGGAGCAAACCAACTGTAAGCCATTTAAAAGTTTTGGTAGCATTGCTTATGTTTTAGTAAATTCACAAAATTGCCAAAAATTAGATGAAAAATCAGTTAAATGCATTTTCATTAGCTATTGTACTGAGTCCAAAGCATATAAGTTACATGATCCTGTAACTGACAAGATATTTGTCAGTAGAAATATAGTGTTTAACGAGAATGCAGGCCGAAACTGGAATAACAACAATGGCAGTGACAAAGATGAAATGCAAATTCCATTAATTGAGGAAATGAACTCAACCTCAATTAATTCTCCAACTTCTACTCCAATTGTGCAGAGCCCAACAACTACTCCAAATTCATCCTCAAGATCAACAAGTGAATCTTCAAAGGAGGCATCACCAAGAAGATTTAGATCACTAAGGGACATCTATAAAGCAGATGAATTTGCTTTATTAGCTCCTGACCCTACAACTTATGAGGAGGCAGCAGAAAAAGAGGAAAGGAAGAAGGTAATGGGAGAGGAACTTATCTCCATCCAAAAGAACTCAAATTGGGAGCTAACGGACTTGCCCGATGGAAAGAATGCAGTACGCTTAAAGTAGATTTTCAAGACAAAATTCCACGCAGATGGAACTATTCAAAAGCATAAGGCCCGTTTGGTCGCGAAGGGATACTCTCAGCAAAAAGGGGTGGACTATGAAGAGGCATTTTCCCCAGTGGCTCGGTTCGAAACAGTGAGAATGTTTTTGGAATTGGTGGCACAACTTAGATGGAAGGTGTACCAATTTGATGTAAAATCGGCGTTTCTTAACGATGAGCTTGAAGAAGAAGTCTATGACTCCCAACCAGAAGGTTTTATGATTAGTGGGAAGGAAAAGATAGTCTATAGGCTAAGGAAAGCTCTTTATGGCTTAAAGCAGGCCCCACGGGCATGGTATAGCAAGATTGACACATACTTTAGGCAAAATGGCTTTGCAATAAGCGAAAATGAGCCTACACTGTATCACAAGAAGCAAGGCATCACTGATTTCATCATAGTCTACTTATATGTAGATGATATTATCTACATGCGGTCAAATTCAACACTTGTAAAAGAATTCAAGTCTAGCATGATGGGCAAGTTCGAAATGACAGATTTGGGTCTACTGCACTACTTTCTTGGGTTAGAGATACTATAAGATGAAGCTGGAGTGTTCATTCGCCAAAAGAAGTATGCAACAGGTTTGTTAAAGAAGTTTAATATGTCCAATTACAAATTGGTAGCTACTCCAATGAACATGAATCAAAAGTTGCAGCAAGAAGATGGAGTTGAAGTAGCGAATAAGAAGCAATTTAGACGTCTCGTTGGTGGACTGATATATTTAACACATACCAGACCGGACATTTCTTTTTCAGTTAGAGTTGTGTCAGGATTCATGAGCAATCCATCAATGCAACACTATGGAGCAGCAAAAAGGATTTTGAGGTACATTACAAGGACTTTAAATTATGGAATTTGGTATACTCATGTCTCAAATTTTAGATTGGTTGGCTTTACTGATAGTGACTAGGCGAGCTCATTAGACGATAGAAAAAGCACTTCTAGAAATGTGTTTGGGCTAGGATCAGGTGCCATCACATGTGTAACATCCCATCACCGATTGGAAGGGTAAATTGGTCAATTGAGACGGGTTAGGAGTGTATAAACTAGTCTCGGCATGTTCATGCATAATATGACCTCCATATATGCATAAATTGTAATTTTTGTAAATGCACATGATTGTACATGCATTTCTGACATTTCCTGGTATCTGTGTTTATTGTGAAAAATGTGTTATTTGTGTTTGAAAAATTAATTGGAGTTGATTTATGTGTGTTTCATATTTTTAGAGAATTTCAGGAATTTTTCCGAAATTTTTCGGGGTACTTGCCCGGACCGAAAAATTTCTAATTGACTGACTGAGTGGGTTTCCTGTACTGAAAATGACTGGCCAATGGCACAAGAAAATTAGAGATATGATGTTAGGATTTATTAAATTAAGCCATTGGAGTTTGACGAGAAATTGGAGTAGAATTTGGAA
>JANIJH010000002.1:1876451-1914757 GCA_024520975.1 Erythroxylum areolatum | reverse complement strand
CTTCACTAAAGCTTTGACAAGTCAGAGACATGCTTATCTTAGGGCCTTGCTTGGTGTATGTGATTTTGGATCAAGGGGGAGTGATGGAGATATGATCTAAAATTTACTGCAGCAAATATCTGCAGAATCTTCTCAAGATTAGTTAGCAAAATCTAGAATTTATTTTTCTGTTTTTACTCAAAGCATGTAACAGCTAGTTTCCTATTTTTATGCTAATTAGTTATTTGTAAGCCTTTAAATAGGCAAGTCTTGCACTTCAGTTTAAAGTAATAAGATCAGTTTTCTTTATCTTCTTATTTCTCTTAATCTGCTTCTGCAATAGTTGTCCACTTAAAATAAAAAAGAAATCAGGAAGCGTCAAGTAAGTGACTCCTAGCAGGTGTCTTTCCAGGCTTGTCAGGATGCTCGATATAGCATAGTTGTCAAAGATGCCAGGGAGCTTACGGCACGCATTCACCCCTCTACCGTGGTCTTAAAGCACTGGAAACTAATACTCTATCGCTAGCGACATCGATAACATCTTCAGAGCTTAAGCTTTCTCAGAAGAGCACGGACTCCAGGGCGAACATGTTCAGCCTAAAATCACAATCATGTAACTGAATATACAAAACCAGCGAAATGGATTAAGAACCTGGAGAACAAAGTGCCACAATCGCATCTATACTCCTTAGTCCCACAAGTTTTCATGTGGGCTTTCCAATCAGAATGTACTGGATATTTCTTGGAACATCTCTCACACTTCCACTTCTTCTCACCATGTTTTATTCTTGCGTACTGCCTTGTTTCGTCGCTGTTTAAGCTTCCATGGTAGGTTATGGCCTCGATGGTGAAGCTGGAGATTCTGGTATCTTTGGAAGTCTTTGTTGCAGATCTCACATGCGAACCTATTAATATATTGTGCTTTGCATATTGTTTAATATACTTAAATAATATTTGTATACATAAATAAATTTTATTACAAAATAAAATATAATTAAAATTAATAAAATTATTTTTTATTTTTATGTTGTCAAATACTTTATTGTATGAAACTCTTTAAAAAAAATAATTTTTTAATTGATAGTCAACCAGTAACTTACTTCTTAGAAAAATATTACTAGAAAAGCTTTAGTAATATAAATCATCCAAAACCACTAATGGGAGATGAAAAGTAATACAAGCTCAGAAAAATAAAAAGTGAAATCATGGCTTCACGGAGATGTGGTCAACTTAATCGATAACTTCCGCATTTGATGCTTTAGCTGAAAGTGCAAGAGACGATGAAGAAATTATATCCATATTTTATATTTATAGCAACTAGGACTTGTTAAAAAGTGGACAGTGGAAATGGTAAATTTCACATTCAAGCACTATAAAACATTTCAGGTTTCTGATCAACTGCAAATCCTGGAGAAGAGGATCTGGGCACCGTACTGAGGCTGTGTGGTAAGGAAGAGCATGGGGGCATGAACATAGGTGGGGGATACCACAAAAGAGTAATGCCTGATGATCATGGCAAGCACAACTTTAGCCTCAACAATGGCTAAATTTTGACCAACACAGATTCTGGGGCCTAACCCAAATGGCATATATGAAGCTAAGTGCTTTCGAGACTCGTTGAATCGCAACGGATTGAACTCGTAAGCATCGTCTCCCCATATATCGGTGTCATGGTGGATGGCAATTATAGGAATAAAGAACTGTGTACCAGCAGGAAGATCAAGGTTTCCAAGCTTAACTTTAACAGGTGTTTCTCTAGTTGAACCTGCAGCTGGAGAATAGAGTCGTAGTGTTTCATTGATTATTAAGCTCACCTGCAATTACATTCCAGGAATATCAGAACCTGAGGTGAAATGGAACATGTTACAGATTCAGGAAAAGGGTAAGAGTTTACGAGTTTAAGGTCTTGTAAATCCTCTGCAGCTGGAAGCTCTTGTGTCCCCAAAACACGGTACACTTCTTCTCGTGCTTTGTCTTGCCATTCCTGATGTGAGGCCAAGAGGAGGAGTGCCCAAGTTAAGAGATTTGCAGTAGTTTCTTTTCCTGCAAAGTAGAAGGTCTTGCATTCATCTATAATCTCCTCTATTCCTAATGTCTCTTCTTCACCATTCTGACTCTTATGTGTGGACATTAACGAACTCAGTAAATTCCCTGAATTTTCCCTTCCTTTCTTGTTCGTTTTGATCAGGGTCCTCACTGATTCACGAGTTTCCCTCTCCAGCCTCCACCTTTCTCTGTTCTTCTTAGTAGGTAAAAACCTGTCACATGACATCATCAGAGCACAGAACAGTCAGGTTCGTACTCATCTGGAAAAACAATCATCAGAAGACGATAAAGGAAACAAGTTAAGTTCTACTGAACAGGAACAGATTTTATTACCTAAATCCTGGAATATATACACTTCTCAAAGCCAGAGATACAAGGTGCATTTGCTGTTCCTGCAATGCAAATATGCGCTTGCCTTCTTCATAACTACTTCCAAAAGCTGTTCTAGATATAACTTCAGCTGAGAGACCATGAAGCTCCTTACTCACTTCTATCTCGAACTCGTCTCTCCCTCCTCTCATGTCCTCCCATTTCTTTAGCATATTATCCGTACTTGCTGCAATATCAGGCACCCAACTCTTCAAGAAAAAAGGAAATTTCTGAGCATCAGTTCCAACACTTCAATCCTGTCTATATGATTTCAGGTTACTTATGGAAGAAACAGAGTTGTGCTTAAAGCTCACCTTAACTCGCTCCATGTTGAATGCTTGGTTACAGATCCTCCTATGGAGAGCCCATTTCTCACCTGTGAGACCAACAAGCCCCTGCCCAAAAAGTTCCTTTGCCTGAGGATTATGTTTAACTCTGTCGAACGAACCGGGCGTATTCATGAGAACTTCCTTTAACATGTCCGGGTCACGTATGGCCAACCTGGGCTTGGACCCGAACCACGAGAGAAACGTCTTCCCGTAGATGCGCGACCATTCAGAGTAAAACGGAATCACCCTGTGAACAGTGTTCTCGTGGTTAAAAGACGTTGACTTGGCTTGAGCTTCAGCGTAGAGCCGCCGGATCTCTACGGTGTTGCCCCATATCGGACGGTAACCAGGTCCTCCTATGCCTTGTTTCGCAAATAGTCGTTGAATACTCAAGGGCACCCATATGTTTGTATATGTAAACTTAAGGAGGAAGATAAGAAGCCAAAGGGTCACTGCTTGAACAAGAAGAAGAAGAAGAGGAGGAAGAGACTCCATAGCTTGTTTGAGAGATGAAGAGAAAAAGGAAGAAGATTAAAAGAGTAAATGTTGACTTTTGTTAACTATATTGTAGGCTTTAAGGCGGCATGCGAGGTGAATTAGCATTGTCTATCTTATCCTATTGTATCAAATTTCTTGGGCTATAAATTTTGATAGGCCCAATTCTGATCCGATTCGATTCGGTCCAACCCGATCTAATCCGAATTTGATCCAATACAAAATCTCGAAAGCACACAACCTAAGAAATACATTGCAATATGATTTTAGAAAACACCAATTAGAAATCCTCTCTAAGAAGATAAAACAGCTATATAAACCAAAAGTATGCAAAAAAAAAAGGTATAGCATATGAGTTAAAGAAAGGTAACAACTAACAAGAGATGGTGTCTTGAATCTTAAAAGCTACAAGTTCTTTGACCTTAAGCAATATAAGCTAACTAAACTAAAGAGGTACAAAACCAGGCTTTTATACATCCTCTGACAAAAATACCTGGGACATGAGAAGAGTTAAAAGCTCTGAAATCGAGGTTGACTCATCAATGAGCCTTTTCTCTCAGGAACACCATCCCATGTCTCCTCCGAACTCCCACCACCTCCTCCTCCGTCGTAGGATGTCGCTGCAGCAGTGAGGATGCCGGCTGGACCTACATTAAAATTGCCACCGTATGAGTTCAGCAATGCAGGACTAGCACCCATACCAAGTCCTAGAAGATCAAGAGTGGCAGGTTGGTTCAATGCCACGTTCACAGCAGCATCAGAATGCAGTCCTAACCCAAGTCCAGCATTCACTGCATTGCTGCTCTCTGGCTTCACGTCCCATTGATGCTTGTAGTTGTCTTGAAGTCTTAAGCTACGAAGAAATGATTGGTGAGATGTGGTGGCCCCCATTTGAGCTGCTTTCTGAAGCAATGCTGTGGCAGACATTGCGGGTTGAGGAGACGGCGCGTAGAGGTGGTGCTCTTGGTTTGGTGAGAAAAGAGAAGCGACATTGTTGGAGAGGTAAGGAGATGGTGATAGAGAGAGGGACGGTGGTGGTTCCATGACTCTAGGTGTTGGTACTGTTGTGGTTGAGCCGATCACACCACACAGTAGATTGGAGAACGACGGTGATGACGACGGCGATGCTTGTTCTGAAACTATGGTTGTTGCTTCTGTGGTTGAGCTCGCAAAGATACTCGCGAACACTTTGCTTGTAGGGCTTGAAGAGCTTGTGCTCGTGGCTCTTGCAGTGAAGCATGTAGATGCTGGTGTTGGTGGTGAGAGTCCATTTGGATTTTCGGCCAATTCTGTGATCAGAAATGAAGGAATGAACGACAAGAAACAGTGACATGATTCGAAAACCAAAAGCAGATGGTAAAAGGAATAACTTTTTGGATGAATAATGGAGGGCTGCAAAGAAAGTTCACATCAAGTCGATAGCTTTACAAGTAAAAGTGAGAATCATTAATGGAGTCTTTTTCACTTAAACCTCCATTGGTGCTTTTCGATCTTTGAGCTTACTTATTATGAACTGCAACTATTACAGTATAATCACAACAAAACTCCTTGAAGTAACTCCCTCGCATGCACGCACAAAAGCGCATACCATAAAAGGAGAGGCATCATCTCATCTCTCAGAGAACCATAATCAACGAGAAGAACACAATTAATTAATCTTTCATCTAATCAAACACTACAAATCCTTGTTAGAAATGGGCAATCTGTACATTACACACGCGAAGGACAAAAGTAATAATAACCTGAGCTTTGAACTGATACACCAGGAGAAACCACAGTAGTGGATGGCGTAAGAGGCTGAGGAGGTGGTGAAGAAACTGCAGTACTCTTCGCATTGTGATTGATCCCTACTTTATCCAGAATCTCAACGTTTTGTGCTCTTGTACTCTCTTCAGCTAAAGCTTCACAAAATGCCCTATGCGTAACGAAACTATCCCTCCTGTATGTATGTATGTACACACCACCAAACACAAAACCAAATCTTGAAACATCAGCTCCAAACCATTTGGATGTTTCGTGTCCTAGACCCAAAAAAAAAAAAAAAGGAAGGAGGAAAACGGAATTAAAAACCTGGAAAACAAAGTGCCGCAATCACATTTGTACTCTCTAGTCCCGCAAGTCTTCATGTGAGCTTTCCAATCAGATTGTACTGCATATTTCTTGGAGCATCTCTCGCACTTCCACTTCTTCTCGCCGTGTTTTCTGCAAAAATGTTTCTTGATTCCGGTAAGGTCGCCGAGAGCTCTAGCTGGGCTATGGTGCACGCAAGATGGCTCCGGACACACGTAGACCCTTTTGCGTGGTTCCTTGGTTTCTCGCTGTTTAAGCTTCCATGGCAAGTTGTGGCCTCGTCGGTGAAGCTGCAGATTCTGGTCTCGCTGAAAGCCTTTGCTACAGATCTCGCACACGAATCTGTTTGTGGCCAAAAGGGACTTCGGTGATAAAGCAATCACTTCAGCATCTGGATCTAAACCAAGAGAATCATAACAATAGATAAAACAGATTCTCAGTAGGAATTTACCAAAAGTAAAGACTTTCATGAATTAGAATCGAATTATTACAGACCTGGCATTCCTGGGAGGTTTCGCTTTTTCTTAGGAGGTGCCACTGGAAGTGAACTGACTTGATTTCCCAACGAAGACACGCCCGTAGCTTCCCCAGAAGCTGTAGAAACTGTCATGTGAGAGGACTTATCAGCCTCCACCATGTTCTTTCCTTGAACAGACCTAAAAAAAAAGGCAAAACACTTCTTTCTTCAAACCGACTAGAGAAAAATGTAAACTTCGGCTACTTCGTCAATGAATTCTCGGAAGACACAGAACACCCGATCAACAAAAAGATGGTCTTTTAGAAATTTGGATACGGAGATACTCTTTTGCTTCTGAGAAAATTTGGAATTCAACAGCGCACAGAAATTTCCTCTCTTAGAATAAAAAACCAAATGCAAAAGCGATCCAACACAGTCCGGTGATCGGAGTTTCGTGGTCCCAAAAGGCGGCTATTTCGAATTCATACTCATCCGTCTAGAGGGAGAGACAGAGAGAGTGCATGTGATGAACAGAGAGGAGACATCTCATTAGAGAGAGAGAAAAGGAAGTACAGAGAACGGAGAGAGAGGGCGGGAGAGATTTGGAGAAAATAATTAAAAATGAGTTAAAAAGCGGCGCACGTTAACCGTATTGAAGGCTTACAAAGGCAGGAGCTTGTAGGTGGGTGATGAAATCCTACCGTCCACGTGGCAAGATTAGATTGCTTGCTGAACATTTGTCGGAAGATGTCGGACTAGACGGTGGTTGTCGTTTAGCGGTAAAAGCTACAGAGTGCTCTTTTCCTCGATCATATTTTTTTCGCATATTTTTTAGTGAAACTTTCTGAAGTGTTCCAGAGGCAAAAGGACAATTCTGCCCGTTCCATTTCTTTTCAATTCTACTTATTTTTTAAAAAATATAATTTTCATCGTATATTTAATGAATAACTTTTGAGAGGTCAATAAGTACTTTTTCACAAAAACACTTTTTTAAACGAGTGCTTAGTTGCAAAATAAAAAAGTGATTCTTTAATAGATATATTTTTTTTTTATAACCAAAATAAAATTTTTTAAGAAGCTTAAATTTAGAACTTTTCAAAAAAGCACGATTAATTAATGAGCTTATTTTTTTATCTTTATTGTTCTTATATTTTGCACATAATTCTTATAATATCTATAAATTTATCTTCACATTTATTTTAGAATTTATATAATATTATTTGACTTTTTATATGTTTTAATATTTATTTTTGTATTAGTTTTACTTATATTATAATCCATATAAAAAATTTGTTATATATATTTTTATTTATGTTTTATATGGTTTAAAATTATATAATAATTAATATATTTAATTTGCTTATTGTTTAATATATTTTACATAATATATATATATATATATATATAATTTTTATTACAAAAAATATACTTAAAATTAGAAGTATTTTTTATTTTATGTTGTTAAGCAGTCTATTATATGAAGCTCAAAGAACGATCAAACAGTTAACTGACTTTTTAGAAAAATTTATCTTAAAAAAGATCTACAGAAAAAAAATTTATTGACAAAAACTCTGCTAGTATAAATCTAACCAAACATAGTTTTAATAACATGTTTAACAACAAAACCGTTCAGTATGAATTCTGCAAAATTTATTAAGGTTCAGTAATAATTTTACCTTTAATTAATAAAAATATTGTTTTTAAATGAAAAAAGAACTTGCTATTTTATGAAATACGTATTAATAATATAATAATTTGTATAATTTAAATAAATTATTTAGGAGACCCTGAGCGAGGATGGTGACATACTTGACTTCAAGTGGGGATGGAAAAAGA
Source organism: Erythroxylum areolatum (assembly GCA_024520975.1). Lineage (NCBI taxonomy): Eukaryota > Viridiplantae > Streptophyta > Magnoliopsida > Malpighiales > Erythroxylaceae > Erythroxylum > Erythroxylum areolatum. Next base: position 1,907,176 of record JANIJH010000002.1, on the reverse strand, counting down.
ACGTGCAACAAGTGCTTTGAAGGACAAGGGAAGTAGAAGTAGAACTCTTAACATTTGTTCTTATCCTCCGCCTACATTTAATGAAACAAACCGCCAATCCATGTAACACGATAAGCACGAGACTTAGGCATAGGAAAACGATGCTCCGTTTTCGTAAATTTCCTCCAAGATCTTGTACTGACCAGAAACGCCTCTTTATTGAGGGCAAAATTGTACCTCTATAAATTTTATATTCATCGAGATTTTTATTGTTACGATGACATCTGAACGTGGGTTTATCGAAAATAATTTCTCTATTATGTAAGAATAAAGTTACATATAATGAGATTTCTCTATATCTTACTTTATTGTAAGATTGCGAAGTGAATATGTCGACGACATTGATGTTATCATTTATTGTGAAAGGCAGTGACAATCAGAGACGTAACTACCATTGGGCTCTTTCAAAATTTTAATATATATATATATATATATATGGATGGAGTTATTTGAAATTCAGTAGTATATTAAGCTTCTTAAGATTTAAAAAAATTAAATATTTGGGCCCTTTTATCTTAAATTTCTAATTCTCGTCATTTCTAGCAATTGTATGGATACGGTATTCTTACGGGGGCAGTATAGTAAAAGACTAAAGTAGTAGTAAGTAAAGTCTCGATTGGATTGTGGCTAACTCTAACGTGAAGACAGTACGTTACGGTACTCTATGTAGTTGACAAATGGTCCCTCTGAAGGTCCACACTGGGCAGAGATTCCATGTGTGGGTGTCCATTGTATGTTGATGGTATCACGGCGGTTTGTTCATCGCATCGTATTTTCAACGGTCAGGATTCGGGTCGTATCGAAGTCAAACATTTCCCACTTCACTTCATTGTACGAAGAAAAACCACAAAGGTAAAATCAGCTTTTGTCCTCTTACGGTCATTGTACAGCGCAGGATACGGTCAGTTGCACTTATTTCTTACAAGTATACTTATATATTAATACAACTTTCAAATGTTGTCGTTGACCATCTGTGAGGGCATTTTGGTAATTGTATATAGTGCTGGCATCCACCAACTTTAATTCTAGGGTCCCACTTTCAATTCCACGTAAGCTCAAAATTAAAAATAACAAACAAACAACTATACTAAAAAATTAAAAAATAGACTTATTAATTAATACAAAAAATTTATTTTAAAAAATATTTTTAAAAAAAGTTTCAAATTTAAACTTTTTAAAAAACTGTATTTTAATTTACAAAAAAGTCATTTATATGAAATAAGTACTTATAAATTTTACAGTCAAATACTTATTTTTCTTAAAAATAACTTTTATGATAAAAAAAAATACTTATTCATTTTTTAAAAGTTGAAACAAACAAATATTTATGCAACCTTACTTGTAATTAGTAGAGAAAGTATTTCTAAATGACCTACACCGAAAAATAGATAAAAAAGAGATAAATAATAATAATAATGCAAATATTAGTATTAAAAATAATAATATAATAGTATAATAATAGTAGTGGTGGTAACTATAACTGCGGTAGTGGCGGTAATGATAATAGTAATAATAGTATTAGTAGTAATAATCGTAATGATAATAATAATAATAATAATCAAAAGTTAATAATAATAATTATACTAATAGTGACAATATTACAAAATTAAAAATGACAAGATCAAAATTAAAAAAATTAAAAAAGTTGTTCTAAATTTTAAGTTGTTTAATTATATTTTTTAAAGTTTGAGTTAAAAATATTAAATTATGTGGGAAGAACTCTCGGATTCGATCCTCACTAAACACACCCGCATAGAGGGAGTAACTAAAAATTATAATTTCATTAAATTTGGAACTCTTTATCGAGTTAAATCTTTTAAAATTTGAATAAAATTTTTAATATGTCAGAGTAAAATTTAAATTTTAAATTTTAAACTATAAATTATAAATTAAAAGCAAATGTTTGGGTTCACATAAACATCGAATGTTTGATGTGAAGAAGATAACAGATGGAAGAATTGGATAACACTGTCCGTCACTCTCAAATCATCTTTATGTTTGCCTTTCAATGGTGGCTTTTCTGTGCACAAACAAGTCAATTATTGCTGTGTTGTCAAATTTTCAAAGAGAAAATTGATGTTTAGGATCGAAATTTGCAGTAAGATGCTGGTTTCGATCGAATTCGATTGATTTGAATTATTTTAAAAAATACACAGGAAGGTACAGCTGTGATGTGAAGAGCCGAGCACCGAGTGACTGCAATGTCAAAAGTTGGAATCGATTGCTAGGTCCCCCAGCAATCATCGTCAAGTTGATTATCTTTTAGTTGCCACCTTTTTTCTGTGATTGCAGTGAGCAAAGTTTGAATCTTTATGCTCATACCTCGCCCATTCATGCCTTTATAGAAAGGGTTTCTGTTTGCAAGAGCCAATCTTGATATGTGCCCTGTCTACTTTTTAAGATCATTGGATCAATCATACAATGTTTTTAAGACGTCTCACTTGAGAGATTAATCATTTTGATAAGAAAATTAGTGGTAATTGAAGTAATCATTGCGTGCACTCATAATGTATCCAATGTGAGTAACTTGCATACATATGTAAGAATTTCAATCTCAGCAACCCTATTTGCCTCCAACATAGGTCCATAATTTTGGCAACCCTGGAACTGATAACTTGTCTTGGTCAAGGCTCCATTGATAAGCCCATCATTTTTCATATCCATCATTCACAGATGATAAGCTTCAGGTACTCAAGATCCCAGTAAGACACCAAAAGGTAAAAAAATGAAAGTTCAGAGCTTCAACATCTTCTCCTTCACTTAATTTGACTCCAGCCATTCTTACAACATCAACATGTTACCTACCTATTACATGCTCTGGCAGTAATGTCTCTTATAATTCAGTCTTTCAACAATCACTGGATATATGCACACAAGAATCACACAATTGTTCTGTATAGAAGTATTTCACTTGCTGGTGCAGAACATTAGCATAGACATACAGTATAAACAGAACACAACTCTTGCTGTTTCAAAGTGCTTTTTCCTTTTTCTAAATCTTCAATTTGTTGTTTCTCCATTTTTAATGATTCTGATCATATTAACTGCAAGAACTCACAATGGCTTCCTAGTACAAAGAGGACTACTGGCTAAAGTGGCTTGTACAAAGAAGTAGGAGAAAGAAGACCAACAATGTGTGACTTTTCAATCTTTTGACTCATCTCTTTTTCTTAAAAAAGACAAAAATCTATCCCCATTTCATTTACATGTAAAAATTCTAAGAACTCTAAACGAGATGCATGTACGTTACAATTGATGTCCCTCTATCCCTCTCATATTTGTGAAAGCATATGTACAGAGATTATTTGAGCTTCCCTTCCCCCTGTGGTGTATGTTTCTAACTAAAGGAGGTGGTAAACTACGTATCTGTTGCTCTAGATGGAGAGCACCTTGTTGAATCCCTTCCAGATTGCACGTAGACGTCATGATTAATGGATGCCAACTGCGACAAGTTCTGCAAGAGATGTTTAAATTCAACAAATCGAAGTATGTTGCAAACTTAAAGTGAATATAAGTTAATGGAAATCATCCCAAGACTTTATCACTATACCATTGACAAGAAACCTTACCTTGAAAGAGAAATTTATCAATGAGAGATTAACCGGTACAGAGCCGAATTCTGCCAAGTCGCCACATTCATCCATCTAAAACACAGGAAACAGAAAATGTAACACTTCAAATCACCACATTCATCAATACGACAAAATCTCAACCACAGCATCTGTGACAAGAAAAAGAATGAACATGAGCAAGTCTATCTACTTCCCTTAGCTCCACCTTCCCTCCACTTCATCATCACATGCTAACCTCAGAGGAGATAAATATAAGTTTTTTCACTCCCCAGCTTCCACCTACCTCACAATTAGTCCCGGGAAAGAAAATGAAATGATTAACTAAACCTTTTTTTGGAGCTTTTATATTAATTTCCAACCACAAGTTGGTCAAAAACACCATACATTCTTAAAGAAAGTTTCAGTTGCACGCACATTGCATTGGTTTCTTACGAGAAGGAGCAAAACGTGACTGACAGTAGAACTAAAAAGAATTTACTAACAAAGGTGTGTATTAGTGCACCCACCTCATCACCAGAGTCTGAGGATGAGTCGCAGCTTTCACTATCAGAATTGCTACTATTTTGATCATTTGGTATTCCAGTAGAAAATTGAGAAAATCGTGAAACAAAATAGCTTGTGTCATCTACAGTGTCGGGACTTGGTACAAAAGCAGCCTGTGCATAGAAGAAAATAATTATAAAAAAAAATCAGAAAGCAGTGACTAGAATTAGTTTCACATATATAATTGCTTATTATTGACATGAGATGATGCAAAGCATTCCAGCTAAGAAAACATTCTCAACTGATTGCAAAGTTTAAGGTTCTTTCATGACAATACACCAAATCCAATCTTGATATGCACAATGGATACCAGTCACTGTTTCTGATTATTCAGTGACTAGTTTTACAAAATGCAGCTGGGGAAGGATGCCACTCAACACCAAAATGGTTGGTGAAAGCTAAGAAGTTGGCAACACTAAGCAAAATAAGGGCACAAATATGAAATACAGTTCTAGCATAATGCCTGTTAACTAGGAAATTATAAATCCAAATCTGCGGCAAGGTTGTACCTTTTGCAAGGCAAGGTTGTTCCAGTCAATTCCTTCAAAAAATAGATGTGCTTTAACCTATAACGTAAATATAATTAATTCAGAAAACCCAAACTGAAGATTGTAATTCTTAATCAAAACTAAGATAGTGAAATGCTGCGCACCTCCATTGATCCCTTTGCTCCCAACCTCCGGTCTGGATCCAGAATAAGCAACCTAAAAGGAGAAAGGTGACAAATGATTGATAAAGTTGAAGTATGTTTTCTTCTAATGAAGGCCATAAATACCATGCAGATGAAAAGTTCACCGCCCACCTCTTAATCAAGTCTTGGGCTTCATAAGACAGGTCATCAGGAACAGCAGGCCATGGGATTTTTCCATTAAGAATGTTGTCAAATATTAACTGCAAACATGAAAAGCCATAAGAGTTAATGACTGCTCTCTCTACGAATCAGATCTATTGCAGCAAGGTTTCTTGAAGATGAACACTACATTAATCTGGACTTATTCCATGCTACTGGATCCGCCAATTTCAGTCAAAACCCATTAGTTCCATGTTAAAAAGTGTTCACTTTAATACACACAATCTTTGCTTCCCACCTGAACCACTACAATTTAAGAGATAAACAGAAGAGTTAAATATACCTCAGGCTGGTCAGCATTAAAAGGTGGAATACCAGTTATCAACTCAAAGAGGATTATTCCCACAGACCACCAGTCAGCAGCATAACCTGCAGGACACTCGAGAGGTAAATTGAAGTGGTACATAAGCTTTACATAAGGCCAACTTCAGGTTATGAACCATACCATGCTCAGTTCCAAGAAGAATTTCAGGCGCCAGATAATCAGGTGTTCCCACAGCTGAATGCTGATTTCTATTTTCAGAAAGTTGACTGCATGGAGTAAGCACATCTAGAGATATATCCCCTTTTGTCTCAGATCCTGATAAATCCATTGTACTGTTTATAAGGCCAATTTTTGAAAGCCCAAAGTCTGTAAGCTGGTAATATAAGGAATCGTTAATATAGGGAGGACGAAAGACAACATAAATATTAAAGGTGTCAAGATATGCAGGAAATAGCATGAAATGCCCAAGATATTCAATCCAAAGAAGAAAACTAACGTTTCAATAGTCTTACAGTAGAAGAAGACAGACAACTTTCTAAACAGTTACTGATGAAGTACTTTGTCGAACACAAGAGTTTTCCCGTTGAATTTTGGCAGGAATAAGTATCTTGAAAAAGAATATTGATTTATTACTTGAAGCAGATTTCACATTTGAATAGATGAACATAGAGATATGAAGCATTAGGCCCTTTCAATTAAATGCTCTAAAGGCGTGGCCACCCATATGTATGCATGCACACAAGTGCTCATTAATAAACAGGTAACAAACTCCTAGAACATAAGTTCTCTAATAATTTGTATAACACTCAGTAAATCACATCAAACCTTAATGTGCCCATCATGTGCAATCAATATGTTGTCTGGCTTGAGATCACGATGCACTATTCCCATAGAATGGAGATATTCCAATGCAAGAACCTGGAAAATACAAGAACCAACTTTCCGATGAGCACTGAGAATTCATGGTTCCTTTTACTCAAAACAAAAAATACAAACCAGTTCTGCAATGTATATCCGAGCCACTTCTTCCTCAAGGCAGCCAACTTTTCTCAGCAGAGAGTATAAGTCACCACCATTGAGATATTCCATTACCAGATATAGATTATCTCTACAAGTAAATGAGTAGAAGAAACGAACCTGTGGTCCCAAGAAGACGTATTAGACCCACAGAAATCAAAGTTAGTAATTCAATAAGCACAGTCAAACGAAATGAAGTTGCTCAAGCAAGCAGAAGAAGCTGAAGCAGATCAAATCCTAAATTGAAAGTATCTAATCTTTTTACTTGAACCTAAAACATTTCTTATCTGAGAGTAATTTAGACAGATATAATACCACAAATGGATTTCGAACTGTTATCAGTATGTTACGCTCCGCTACTATTCGCTGAACATCATTCTTCCGCAACATATCCATCTTTTTCACTGCCTGCTTGATAAAATCGATAAAATTACATTAGGTGAATCTAGGAAATCACCACTGTCAGAACGTTCAACACAAAAAGTATTAAATTATCAAAATTAGAATCAAACTGTTCATTATCTGTGAAAGAAAATGCATTTGTTCTTTTCACCTCAGTTGACTATATTAGAAGTATCAATCACATCCTGATTCTGAAATCTAGACATGCCAATGACTTAGCTATCACCGAACTTGTTTTTGATGTCTTAACTCTTAACACCTTTTTAAGCAATTAGACTTCCCAGTTTCATTGCCCATAAAGATTGCATGGATAAATTAAAAAATTAAACTTAAAAACTGGCATTTATAAACTAGTAAAATGCAACTTAAAGAACATGACCAGTTTTCATTTCAATGTTGATATTGTCATCTTTGCTTCACAACTAAAATATTCCACAAAACAAGTCAATAAAAAATCATTGAAGTGACTAAGGATGTTTCAAGAACTATATAACAAGGAAAAGTCAAGATAGCTCTCTAGAAGGCTACATTTTCAGTCACCAAAATTGGGAAAAGTGAATTGATACATACCTTTATTGCAAATAAGTCTCCTGTTATCCGTTTGCGAGCAAGAAAGACTTTTCCAAAAGCACCTCTGCTAATTGGTTTGATTATTTCAAAATCATCAATACTTGTTCGCTCTCTTTGTGAAGAGTTTCTAGGAGTTGATGCTCCACTACTATGAGATGCACAATCCAGGAGATGTTTAGGAAATTCCAAGTGTTTGCCATCGCCTTTTGGACTTCTGCTATCCGCTAGGTCACAAGCAAGTATATACTTCTCCCTGCAAATGTTGCAAAGAGATGTCATGAATAATGAACAAGAGTATCCAGTCCTTTTACTAAGAGAACTAGTGTGATTAATAGTGTACCGCAGAAGTTTCTCTACCCGGCTCCCAAAAGTATCTATTACCAAAGCTTTTAGCTTGCTTTGCTGTAACACATCCTGCAAATCTTGCAAATAAGCTAGCAGAACATCATGTGCCCCTTCCTTGGAAATATCAGTGCTAGCAACACAACTTGATATGTTTGCAAGATCCGCCATCTGAAAATAACATTACAAAATATGTACCTGCCATTAACTCCAGCAAGCTAACATTTGCAAATAATTATAGCATGCAACAAAAGTTTGTAACAAACGCTTCCAAACAAATTAAACAAGCTGGTGATACATAACATGAAGCACTAGTGTAGTCTCACAATAAGACATTAAAATGGACGCAACAACATACTAAACTGCAGAAGAAAGTTTTCAAGACACTGATTTGTGTCACATAATTACCCACATTGTACTTGGGGCTCAATAGGACTAATACAGCATTTCTATCCGTAAAGTTTTTCAAGGTGATTCAAGAAACTTTTAATGTTGCTAATCAAACATTTTAATATGATATGCAATTGTAAAATCAGATTACAAACAAATAGCTACAGATGGTCGCCTTCAGGAAGCCACCACAAAGCTGATTCTAGCGTCATAAGGATTGTTATACCATAATGCTTACACTAGGAACAGAAAAATCTTATATACCATAGTTTTACCAACAAGAATGACTAACCTGTTGAGTATCCTCCAGCTCAGAAGGATTGTTATGTTCTAACCAGAAAGAATCAAAGTGACCAGCCCTAGGAGTATTTGTGGATGAAACCGAAGTCATGCTCCCAGCTGAGGAGGAAGCACCATAGTTACATAACTTCATAGCCATGTGGCCCTTCAAGCTAAAAGATGGTGGGAGAGAATCATCTATGCTGGCAATATCCATTTCATGTATCTCTTCGACCATTCCTTCAACACCTTTGTTCCTCCATTCACATACTCTGGGAGAGTAAACTTCGGTGGCGGCACTAGAAGTTTGCATCTTTGAATTCTCAGGGCTGTCATATGAAGAATGGCCATTCGTATTTCGAGACTCTATAATCTGTTCCAATATCTCTGCAAAGTTTGAAAGACGTTCATCTACATCTACAGAATTCAAGTCACACTTATCCGCATATGCACATATATAGGAATGTGATTCTAGTCGTGAAATTGGGACAATTTCTTCGCATATCCTACATATTTCTGAATCAGATTCATCCAAAACCGGTCCTCGGTCATGGGGATAATCATCAAAGTTTTCTGCCTCCTCGGGAAGTGAACCAAAACTAGATACATTCATCAAGTTTCCAGCAAACCTGTTATCAGCTTCTTTCAAAGTAATGCCATTTTTTGACTCTTGAGCAAACAAATTTTGTCCACACGTCTGATAATTATTTCTGGTAGTTACATCACTCTCATCAGCTGCCTCTTCAAGCCCAGTACACATTGCCTCAGGGGGCTTAGAGTAATTACTCTGTCCCAGTGGCTGTTTTTTGCCATCACTACTATGATTTAAAGCATAATCTGGATCAGACTCAGCAATCCCACGATTGGCAACCCAACTCATATCAACTGAAGGAATTCTTTCCAGACATCTCTTGAATTTTCTAAGAGATTTCTTATCAATTGGTTCACTGTCTTTCTGAAATTGCAACAACCTCGTGCAACGTGTCAATATAAAAAGCATTCGAGTAATTAGCCACTTCAAAAGTCCTGTTTGGCACTGACTTCTTTTCTCAGTTAGATCTTGAACAATTATTTCACATTTGGAACGAAACTGAACGCAGGTCATTTTCATACAGATGTGAGCAAGAATCAGGAGATCCTCTGCCATTTTCTGCTCTTCTTCCAGTGAAGCATCAATATTTTCAAGAACATCAATCACTTCTCCAGCAAAACCAGCCAGCTCTGCATTGACCACTTCTTTAGCAGCATCAAATCTTGCCCGCAATGAACCCAATAATTCCTGATTTGACATAAAAGATAGAAAGACTACTCACTTTAGTTACCTCTACAATCAGAAGGCTCAACAAACTAATTAGACTTTCTTGACAATCAAATGCATACACAACGAACATGGTTGCACTTGGATTATTAAATAGTGCACCAAACCATAACATTTATACGCGAGTTAGTCAAAGTAGGATTTTTACTATATTCAAGAGAAGCAGTCTGCTTCCCAAGATGCTGTTAATTAAAGAATTTGGTCAATGAAAGAGAAACTGGGTTGTGGGAGGAAGGGGGGAGGAATGAAAAAATAAGCCAATCAAATGAAGTAGTATGGAATGCCAATGCACCCTTTTCTACTACCTTGTTAAAAATTCCCAAATAAATCCTACTATAAAAACAACAAAGTTTACCTCCAGATCGCTGTAACTATGAGCCCGTGATTGCACTGTTTGAATGCCACCTTTTAGTCCTATCTCATGTGAGAAACTTTTCAAACATTTTGATGGTTTACTCCGCCTTACATTCTCAAAATAAGACTGTTTTGCATTTAGGTTATCATTTCCATTGCAAAATTTGCTTCCCACATGTTCCCTTATTTCTGATGTCTTAGTTTCCATGCTTCTCTCCTGTCAAATAGATGCATTGCTATTTCAGTACTTCTAGCAAAGCAAAAGTATCATTAAGCATCGGCGTAGGCACAAGCAATCGACTAGCAGTCCAAACAAATGATCACCTCAGTATTTGGAGTGACATCACTGACAACTTGCCGAGCATCCCTGGAAAAGTAAGATGTGAGCCATCGGGATATCTTCTTTCCTTTACGCGTTTCATCTAGAAATATGAACAAAAAATCAGATATTTTGGGAATAAATGGATCCTACCATCCAAAATAAACAAAGGTACATAAAACGATTTTCCAATAATGGAATTTTCAATTAAGAAGGTCGGTGAAGGAAACAAAAGCAACATTTAAGTGAGTCCCCTTGGATATGAATACCAATATTTGACAGCAAATGAGAAGACACCGAGTGATTCACATTCTTCACACTAATAGTAGATAAAAAAAGGCACTCAATCCTGCAGGCCAACTGAAGTATGCACTTCAAGATGTTAGGCAACAAAAAACTCCACTTTCAAAGTATTGGCTTTCTAATTATCTTCATGATATATTTTAGTTAAATAGAGACAATATTCTTCCTCCTAAAGATACATAAAAAGCTTCAAAATGAAATATATATTACTTAGCATGATAAATACGAAACAAAGGCTCACCCAAGAATTCTATATTCTAATCTAAACTGACTGACAGGAACGGATGTCATCTGCAAATCACAAGTTCATGCTTTGAATGGCTAAATGCGAGAATTTATAGTACCTTTTCTAAGCCCCATTAAGAAGAGAACTGATGATCTCAGCTTTTTAGGAGCCATGCCTATGCAATAACTAGTTGTTTTAACGATTCTCACAAGGCTCAATTAATTAGGCAGTAGGATGAAAACTAAAACTAAGAAGACAGGTTTTCTAAAACAATGTAGACGGAAAAGTTCGCAACAAGTGAGTAAAAAAATCTTATCCGTAATCCATAATGGAGAAAGTTTGCACAAATATTACAGCAACTGTACGAGAATGTTGTAGAAACGCCAAAACAATAACATTGCAGGTGAAATAGAGCGTACACTCATTGAAAGGGATAGAAAACAAGATGGAGGGCTATTCCCACAAAAGTACAAAGATTCTCAGGCGATGATGGTTTTCTATATATGAATAATGACATGGGCAGGTTTTTCTCGATGATAAGAAGAAAGCTAGAGACTTTTCATTCAAAAATCAAATGGAAGCTTCAGAAACACAATGCCAATTCAACAAATTTACAGTCTGAGCAAATATATCCACATCTAGCTTAGTTCCAAACTGCCCCGAGTCGACAAATCGTAAGTTATGAAACAAATAGCCCCGAAAAATCCTGTTTAACCCGAAGAAACTGAAACGGGTGAGTGAAAAAGACAACGGCAGGGAAGCCATAATAGTGGCGAGTCTATGTCTCGTCCTCAGCTTCAACCATCATTCTAAAACGGTTCGGAAGAAACAAAGTAGTAAAAAACAAACAAACAAACAAACCTGACAAGTCAATTCTATTTCTAGAATTTCCAAACACAAAACCGAAACCCCAACAAACAAGAGTGAAAAGAAAACGATAACGTTAAATTAAAGAAGAACACATGAAACAACCTTGTTTTGAAGAAGCACTAACGCTACGACCCTGAGCCATAACGTTCGGTTTAGGCCTTCCTTTCACGGGAGGCCTTGACAAACCTCCACAGTTCTTGGATTCCGTAAACTCTTCAAGTCTCGAACTCGGTTGCTCGACCCGACTCGTTCTAATCCGATTCAACCCGCTCGGAATACCCACCTCCGACGAACCTCCACTGCTTCCACTTGATTCAGTCATCGTTAAGAATTTTTCTTTTTTTTTTTCAACAAAAGAAACTCCTAAAAAATTGAACTAGGTTTACTCTGCTTATTATTTTCTCGGCGACCAAACATGAAAAAGATCAACAAATCCCTGAACTAATTCAGTCTTCATAACCAGAATCGCTAAAAACCAGGGTACGAGCCGAGTTAGTTCGGATCAAATTTAACAAACAAAAAACGTGTGAGCAAAATAGAGCTTTCAGAATTTGTCCTCTAGCAGTAGATAAGAGACGACGAAACGAGCCCTGCTGTCTGGTGGTGGTTAAACTTCTCAAACAGATGACAAAAGACACACATATACGCACAAGGCCTTGGTTAAACCAAACAAAGGAGGCTTTTTTTTCCCCCTTCTTGTTTATTGCGTACAGTTCGGTACCTGATAGCGACATCAACTTAACCTAAACAATTCATCAAAATTCAAACCCCTAATTTTAAAAGGTAAGCGCCCACAACGACATAGATTTTTTAATAAATCTACTAAATATCCGTTACAAAAATTAAATCTTGGAGTAAACCCAATTTCTCATTCAACAAGAACGAGTCAGAACTTAGACTAAAATTAAAAATTAAAGGTGGAACAAGACGAACATAAGTGGTCCTTCTGATGGCTTACCATGTCAAGAATCGTCCAAAACACGTGCACGTTCCTTCTCCGCCACAGCCACGGTATGACACACAATCTTACAAAATTTTCTACTTTGGATTCTGATTCTGATGTGCTTTAATCCGTGTACAAGAGTTTCTCTCCTCTACGTCGATGAAAGTGGGGAAGTTTCATCGCGTAGAAAAGAGAAACTTGGAGAAAGATTTTGTTCATCAAGATTCTCATTGATCACAACTAATCACTTTTATATGCACACCAAAAAAATTTTAATAAAATCTCCAATTTATCAAATTTATTTCCTTTTTCCAAGCAAATTAAGGTCAATCAATCCAAAGATTTATGCTTTTTTAATTTTCCTTTTAATCTCTGATGGGATTATTCCGGAAATTAATTGCTGATTCTTAACGACCTTTTCTCGGATTGTGTCTGAATCTGAAGTCCGAATGGAATTTCAACACGTGGCTATTATGGTTAGATGTGAATATTAAAAGAATGTAAGGACAAAAAGGGAAAAAAGATGAGAATCTTTTGGAGGCTCTCCTGAGTCTCCTCTCCTGTCAAGTTTGAACATTCGTTATAGTGCTCTTTGATGACTAACTTAGTCTTAGGAAATTGGATGATGTAGCACTAGCACGCGTTGTTATAAGATATTTTACAAAATAAAACGGTTTTTATTAATTTAACATTAAAAATTTTGGATTGGTTTATTTTTCAAGCCGATTTTTAACTTTTTAGTTTGATTTAGTTTAATAATCTTTATCGTTAAAAACTAACAAGTTTATTATTTAATTGATCCATTTTTTTAAATTAATTAATTTTTATAAACTAAAATAAATAAATTAATTTTTATTTAATAATCTCTTTTTTTAATTAAAATTTAAATTTTTCTGTAAATAAGAGTACTTTTTTTCAATTGTTTTAAAAAAATTTTAATTTTATTCAATCTCTAAAAAAATTTATGACTGTCCAATACATGTTGAATCTTTTAAACCTTAAAGTTCTTGTCTTATCGGTTTCATTTTCAGTCCGATTTTTAACACATTGGTCCTGTTTGACAATCAACTAATTATATCAGCTGATTTAACTAGCAGATCGTATTAACTGTTTGTTAAAGATGTTTGGTAAAATTAGCTATTTAGTATTAACAGTTTATATGTAAAATGATTTATGAGGACATGACATTAAAAAAAAAATTATAAGGTTATGAATATTATATATCTTAACATTTTGTTGAATATTCTTATAATAATTTCAATTTCAGAAGAGTCATGTTCACCTGTACTGTTTCATCATCTATGAGAAATTTATGCACCTTTTTTTATTTTCATTTTGTTTAAGGTCAATATTTTATTTCTAACCTATAACTACATAAAACAATTATAAGAACAAATAACGTTCCTAAAACATAGATATCTTGGAACTTCAACTAGGCTATCCTACTTCTCAGAAATTGTTGTATATTAAAACTAAACTAAGAAAAAAAGAGGCGAGTGGTACTTAATTGTAACTTAATCAATAATACAATTTAAACAATAAGATTTTACGCAATTTATCAATAAAATTTAAAAGGCACAATCAGCTTTTGATATTTAAATTTTTGATTGTCGGTAGAAAACGCTCCTACATAAAAGCGTTTTTATTTTTGGCTGTTTGTTTTAAATAAGTCGATGAATCTCCTACTCTCCAAACACCTTTAGTAATTGTTTGACTGGTCAAACATCAAACCAACTAAAAAAATAGTTGATTGGTAGCTAACCAAACAAGGCCATTGTGTTGTTTAATACTTTGGACCCATTTTGCTTTTCTTTAATTAATTTAATTTTGTTAAATAGTAGTTGATTCTTTTATCAAATAGAAGGTTACAATAACCTAGTAAGCAACTTTTTGTTATTTAAATCATTATATATTAAAATTATTACTTATTATAATATTATTTAAATATCGATCAGTCTCTTATTTTATAGGTTAGTTTCAATCTTATAGATACCACGCATCAGCAAAATTTCTACCGATGTTTTTCTACCCATAAGTTGACATTTTATTATTTAAATTATTATATTTAAGATTATTTTTTTATATAATATTTACTAGTTTTCTTTCTAGTTAAAAGATAAAAACGACATCGTATTAAAACTTAAAATTTAAATGAAAATGAAAATTAACGATAAAAAGAATTGTGATATACTTAGAACAATATAAAAGAAAATAGTAATTTTTAAAAATATAAGGACTAAAGTGAAAAGAAGACTAGACGAGTAAAGTGGACATGGGCTTATCTCAGACTTGACAAGGCTTGTGCAACTCTGTGTCTCAAAGTCAGTATCCTGGAGAGGCAAAATGAACTTGGAAGGAAGAAGCTACAGAGGGAAACTAAAGTATGGTGTAGATACGATTTTCAAAAGGTTGAAGCAGGCAGGATTCATGTTCTTATTAGTTTCTTAAACAACTAGGAAGTAAGGTAGTGAGGACTTTCGGGGAAAAAAAAAACTAGGAATTAAGGTACAACAATGGCAGGCCCAAAGGATCTGTAATTCCAACACATGAAAATGGTGGAATTGATGTTAATTGCCATCATCAACTTGACTGTTTCCATACAGGCTCTCCCTTCTTTTGGGAAAACCTGTGGACTCCAGGGTTGGACCCCTATATTTAAGCTCTGCAGGTGCTCTGTAACTAGGATCGACAGAAGTTGATCTCGCATTGGCATCAGTGGAACTCGGTCTAAAAGAAGTCGTGTTGGTGTCGGCAGAACTCGGTCTAAAAGGAGCAGTTGCTCCTCCAGGATAGCGTGATGGAGAAAGGTACCTCCTCGGTGGAACTCTCAAACCACCTGCTCTTAAGTCCATAACATCAGAATTTCTCGAAGATGATTCGACAAATGATGAAGCTGAACCCAGTGGAACTCCAGTTCTAGCAGGATTGGAGGTAAAGGGATCATCTGGTCCCCATGATGTAAGTGCTTCCCTCTTTTTAGCAAAGAATTGCCAGGCTCCAAACAGGAAGATTAAGAAGAAAATCACAGGGCTTGTCCAGAGCATTGTGTTGAACTCTCCTTTAAATATCGGGAGGTTAGAGCGGTATATACCCACAAACCCGTTCCCGAGTCCGAGAATAATCAGCTTTTCATGATCACCTGCTATCAAGGGTATCAGATTTTTCCCACTAAAATCATCCTCTGTTGCTTGGTAATTAAGAAATGATGATCTGATCTCATCTAAACCAGCAGAAAAGAGTAGGCGAGGTCCACCAGCCCTTACATAATGATGAGAAGAAACATTATATACTAAAACCTTCTCTTGATTCACAACAAGTAAGTACCCTTTAATCGATTTAAACGCAATCGGTTCAAGCAAGTCGACTTTTCTTTTGGATTTAACCCTGCATTTGAAGTTCATCGCATCCCCTAATAACAACACATGAATCAGATCACCCTCTGATGTAAATCCATATGCTTTAGATCGCTCAGTAGAATCAAAAGCAAAACTCCGAACAAGCGAATGATTCGATCCTTCACATTCGGATTCTCTGACCGTCATGGTCCTCATATCCAAGGAACCCGCACCATTCTCCGTCAAGAACAAAAGCTTTTGCTTCAAGAACGCCAATGGTTTGCTAACTGGCATAGCAGAGCCATGAATGGTCCCATTTTCTCTGAAAACCCGGATCATTCCATTAGTATCCGAGGACAAAACGTATTTCAATCTCCCGACATGATGCATCTCCAAGATAGTAATAGCATAACCTTCATCCCCATTTTTATTCAAGGCAAATTTACTAACACTTACCATAAAGAGAGATGTTAACTCTTCCCAATTTGAACTCTCATAAACTTTGTGCATCAGAATCTCACCATTTTGATGCCCAGTCACCACAAAGCTCTCATTCTTATACACAGACAAGTAGGAAGTCATAGCCGTAATCGGTGAATCGCATTTCGTGTCAAACTCAACCAAAACATCCCCACTGCTTGAGAACACATAAACCCTCCCTTTATCATCCCCAACAGCAACATACTTGTTAAGCCCCTCATAGTCTCGAAATGGCAAAACATCAATACAAGTTGCATCAGAATCCAATTTCACCGCAGACACAAAATGGAATCTCTCAGACCATAAAGGACTAAACTTGGTGACCGAAACAGCTCTCACCTTCTCTCCATCTCTGTTTTTGCTCTCTCCTTTCATTTCGTCACCACTCACTTTCCTTCTCCTATCAGTCTTATCCCGTTCTTGACTCTCTTGACTATCTAAAGTCGCCGTCTTAGGATACTCCAACAATTTGGGCTCTAATTTAGCAACTAAATCACTTAGGTTCCTCACTAACTCCTCCAGTCTCTGTAATAAAATCTCTTGTGGGTTGGATTCGTTCGCAGCCTCCTCCGGTTCTTGATGGGTTGGGACTGAACTAGAGTTTGCAAAAGCTCCAAGTGGTTGAGAACCCAAAATGAAGAGAAAACAAACCAAAATGAAGAACTTGCCTTGATGGGGTTTTGCAGCCATTGAAGAGAAGCTCGAAGTCGAAGACCGTCGAATTCCAGCGTATGATCGTTGGCATATAATTCTTCGAACGTGGCACCCGCGGAATCGTGGATCTTTGATAATCTGATCCAAGGATTTAGAAGGAATGTTTTGTTAGATTCATTTACCGCATCTAATTTACGAAAAATGGGGATTTTGGATCAGGTTGATGCTGTGTTTGAGGATTTATTGACTTAGGTCCGTACAGTAAAATGTGTCTTAGGGCAAGAAACCAGGTTTCATCAGGCGAAACTTGTGTGCTGTGTATCTAAAAGCGGTTCTTCTTGTCTGCTGAAACTAAAGGAAGTTATCCTCTACACTCGGTTCTAACTTGACGCATTTTGGTGGCCTTTTATAGTCTATAGGATGAGAGTTTTATCAACAGTATCTGAGACTACATTATTATTAGAAGTAATTATAAGGATAAAAAATAATTCTATTTATCTTCACACGTACTCTGAAATTTTTCAATAAAGCAAAATCTGAAGAAATTTGATAATGCACAACTTTATCCTTATATGATAAAAAGATTGCTTTTAATTATATTATTTTTATTAATGAGTTTCTCTAAAGAAGGAAAGTCGTCCTTATATTTTGCAAGTCAGATCCTCCAAGCCTCCCACTAGGCCAGCCAGGCTAGTTGGTCCAAACCGCCTCTTGGTTGAGTCAAACTAAACACAGACGGAACCTACAATTACTCAACGGCTACAGCAGGTGGTATTTTGCGTGATAGTGATGACCTTTGGTTTGGCAGTTTCTCCCAGAACTTCGGTTAGTGTGATCCGGTGTCGGCTGAGCTCTGGGGCGTTTATACTGAGCTTATATTAGCACGAGATCGGGGCTTCTGCTGCGTAGAGCTCGAGTTGGATTCTCTCACGGTGCATCTTCTCTTCTTTTCTGCGGATCGTCGTTCCCAGGCCCTCAACCTCATTGTCCTGAGAATTCATGAGTTTCTCACCTGGAATTAGACTGTTGCACATCGGCACATTTATCGAGAGAACAACAGTTGCGCTAATTGGCTGGCTACTCCCGTCGATTCTACTTCAGTCAGTCTTACCATTTTTGATACTACCCTTATTGGGTGTCAACGCCTCCTTGACAAAGATATATCGGAGATTTGCTTCCCCTGACTCGTTATGTAATTTTTCTTACTTCTATTTCCATTCATACAAAAAAAAAAAAAAGAGAGAGTCATCCTTGTACGATTTGACCGTTATGCAAAGAATAAATTTTGGAGTAAGAACAATTGAAATAGAAGAAATAACAAGCTAAGGATGTTTAGAGATTGAATCTGGTTAGAACAAGTGTTCTTTGTCAACAACTTTTGAGTAATTCTCGTATATTTCTAAGTCTTGGTATTGGACTCTTAATCCTAATCCAAGATTGAGAATCAGGATGATCATCATTTTGATTGGAAAATTGGTGAGTAGGTTGGGATTCAATGAATTTTCCTTTGTTGTTGTTTTCTATTTTTCTTCTTCCTCCATCGATTATAAATCTTATCATTATCACTGTCTGAGACAAAATTCAGACAGACTTTACAGTCTGGATCACAAATGGAGGGATCGACATCTCAAACAAAAAGTCTACGATAATAGCTAACATAAAAAAGTTTCTTTATCAGGTTTAAAGCAATTTATTAGAAGTCCATATGTACCTTCTGAATGTAAGAACACTGGCTAAAGTATCAAAATAAAACCAAATACAGTTGAGAGTCCAAGTTGATTTTCATTAGGCCAACAAATAAAATATGTAGTAGCTACGTAACAAAAATATTAATCTAACTTAATTTATCACGTCATTCACATTAATAGATGACTAATGCTAATAAAATTTATGACTACTTAAAACTAGTATTATAAAATTAAGTAAAATTTAAAATTTTTTATTAACCCTTTTTAATTCAAGTAAAATTATTTAAATTCTAAATTATTAAAGATGGGTCATATTTAACCATACAACCTTTCACATTAAAGAAGAATTTATCATCAGTCCATTTTTACTAAAAATTAAAAATTAAAACAATTTATGACTACTTTTAAAATTTGAATTAGTATTATAAATTGAGTAAATATTTTTTTACTATTAATCCTTTTTAATTCCAATAAAATTACAGGAATTCTAAATTATTTAAAAATTTAACTAATTAATATCGCACATACAATAAGTCTTCAATTAATTCAATATTTAATTAAACATATTATTAAAGATTTTTTTGCTAAACTCATAAAGTGTGCAACAAGTAACAAAAATTGTTTCAGTTAATTATAAGAATAATTATTAGATTCAAGTCTAATTAAAATTAATAAATTAAATTAAAATTCTTCAAGTTTTAAGTCAAATTAAAACTTAAAAAATTAATTCAAATTTTAATTTAAGACTAACGCAAACTACAAACTAATTTAACCCATTAATATACTTAATTCAATAATATCAAATAATTTATTAAATAAATATATCCGATCAAACAAATTATGAATTATTATATAATCATAAGAATTTATCTAACATAGCATTTGCGAGTTTAGTACGCCTAAGAGCAGTACACACCATTGACACCAACATGTATAACGTTAGTGATATAGGACCTCTACTTTGGGACTTCGAGTCACTAGTATGGGTCGAGGAACGTCAGAAAGCAATTTGATGCGTCTTGAACGTATAGCGACTATTTTTCTTTTTGTTTTTTTGTTTTTTTGTTTTGGATAAAAAGGAAACAAACAATACAAGCTACGTAATAAAGCGAAGGAAACAGGTTCGATAAATTTTCTTAAAAGATCAAGTGGCACCTTATAAGTGTGGTATCAAAATAAGTAACGTCATCAGCCAACTGTTCAGCATAATTAACCATCTAGTTAGCGCATCTCTTACTTTTTTAATAGATATATCGATAAATAACAGTTCAATTCTTAATAAGCAGCAGATAAATGCTACGAACTATAAAATTGAGAGTCCTGAATCTCCAATTCAAGGAGGAAAGAATGTCGAATACTACCTTAGAATCGATCTCTAGCTCAATGCGGCGAAATACCCGCGACTATTTTTTTTTGATACGACCAGGGACAATCAAGTTGGTATTTACTGGCCCTAATGCAGGCATTACGTCTCATCATTGTACATAAATAAAATTGAGAAAACAACCACCGTGAATGAGATTTAAGTAATGAACCTGAGGTCCTGAGAGGAGCAGCAACGCTACATGGTTCTAATAGATACGATAGAATCTTTCTTTGGGAGATTCTTATCCAGCTTGAAAGCCGCATATATGGCTTCGACATGGCCAATCACTGTGCCACGATTGAAATTGCTCGATTTCAGAGAAGGGCATCTTAAGATCTCGTGTAAAGAGGGACCAGATTTTGTCTGTCGGCCATTTTTAGGGTTTTGAGTACTGTCGGATCCAAGTTGTGTACCACTAAACTTGGCAGAAGTAGTTTTTCTCGATCTAGTCTGTGTCTGGATCTGCAAGGAAGAAGAAAAAGCAACGAAATCGGCACTTGTTACGCTGACAAATGACTTTGTAATGCTCAAGTGATGAAAAAAATTCATCAACGCATATTCCAGTCGAATTCACATAATTTTCCTTTGACTCGGCTACAAGTAATGATTTAAATGAATGGAGAAAACTCCCATCTCTACTGTGCAATGGCTAGAGGAAAGCTCGCGGAAGGACCAACATAACTGGGGCAGACCTCTCAAACTTGCACAACCTTGGCTAGGCTAGTTAAATATCTTTTACAGAAAGCTTACCTCAACTGAAGATTCCTCTGATGGTGGCGCCGAGCTTCTGCTATCATCTCTTTCAAACACAAATGAACGTACATTGCCTGATCCATGCTTGTTGAGTGACGGCACAGAATTTTTGTTGGACCGGCTAAGAAAAGATGCCTGCTTCATTTGCAAAATTCTGGTTAATGACATCAAATAAATTAACAAATTTTCTTCGCGCCAACATAGCAATTCAAATATTTAAATTCAAGTTTAATTAAGGTCAATTTAGTTTATTAACTTTAAATTAAAATTATTTTTAATTTAAATCCAAACAAATTAATTTTAATCTATTAAATTTAAAATAAAACTAATATTTTCCTCTATGAATATGTACTAAATTAAGAGTTAATACTTGGATGCTTAATAAGCCTAGTTACCTTTACCAAAATATAAATTTAGAAAGTTACCAAGTTAGATACATGAGCCGACTGATTTTTCCAACTTAAATGTTACATTACCTTGGATGATGAGATTCTGCTTCCTCCTATAGATAACATATGAAAAGAGGCTGCAAAACAGAAATTAACAGCACTCAGCATCAGGAGTCATCAATATGTTTACATTACTATGTCGTCCGGAGACAATATGCACCGAAATAGTTTCTACTATTAGTAAGTGGGTGAAATTTGTGGTAGATCATACGTGTTATTCTGGCTCGCCTCCTAGCATCAGGCGCATCATTCAGTTTCTTTATAAGACCAAAGATTTCTCTAGAGCCACGATCCTCTGCAGGTGATAAAAAAGTAGCTTGCTCTTCCTGTTTTCAGATTAAATTTGCAGTAAGCATCTAGCAAACGAAGATTTACGAATGCGAGACATAATAACACAAGTATCGTGTAGGACAATCTGCTAACAACTCACAGCTTCATTAGAGAGGCGCTCCTTAACAAGCATGTTTTCAGTCTCCTCATCATCGGATGATTGGTAAATATCATTCTTATCTGTAAACATCTGGGAAATCATTTCCTTTGCCTTTTTCATATTCATTCGCACAATATTTCTTGGAACAACAGATTCTGGCTCATTATCGAAAAGATCTTCATCCTCTTCGCTTTCCTCATTCTCTGTGTCTTCAAGCAGGGTTTTATCTCCCTGTTTAGAACCACATCTCAATTTCTGTAAAAGGTTTTCTGCTCCGGCAGCATCCTGTTGTTCGAGCCATTTCTGATGAAGCTCAATACGCATTTCCTCGTCAGCGGGTTTTTCTTCATATTGAGTTATCATATCTTTAAGTTCTTCAGAATCTGTGTTTTCCTCATCTTCCTCGTCATCTTGGAATCGACCTAAGTCGTTATCACTGTCATCTTCTTCCTCAGCTTCTTCATCAACAAAAGCTTTGACAGGATCACCTACTGGAGTTGAGCAAAAAGCGACAGATCCATGAAGGAGGGGATCAACATTCTCTTTGTCGTTATCCTCTTCATCATAACTATATAGCAACAAAGCCATAACTTCACATTTAAAACAGTAAGTTGAACTACAGAGTTATCATATCTATGCATACTATTATAACCATGGACCAGCTCCACATGATTCCATAGGTCATCCCTGTACTGAGTTGATGTCAGCAAAGGATATGTTAAGAGAAAATGATATGGAGCCGATCGACGGCTTCTATAACTTGAAACGGCAGATGACCACAGCCATAAATGACCGATTACTCAAATTATGCTCTTGATAAAAGATGGAAATGCAACAGAACAATATCATTCTCATAGCTAGAAGGAGAGTTTCTAAACAACATACAGTTCATGAAGGGAAGCAGAATCAAGCTTTAAGTTCATTGCAAGCACGGAAGGAGCCATATCTTCTTCCAGAGGACTGCTGGGTGTCTCATCTGGCAGCTCCTCTAGAGAATCACCTTTTTCGGAATCAAGTGCTAAATCCTATAAAACGTGTCAAAGAAAAGAATTATCTTCTGATTATCATGCAATCCAAGAATGAAAATGACAAAGTGAACATATTAAATAAAACCTGAGTATCATCAATAGGAGCTCGAAACTTTTGCTTTGATTCCTCTACCGAAGCCTGAAATTAGCAGAAGCAATTACTGGACAATATTATAGGCCAATTTTCCAATATTTAAACAACAGGATAAAACCGTAGAAACTTCAAACCTAGTTTTTATGTCAAATTGAACAATCTCAAGCAATAACCAAGACATCAAACGATTGGCTAAGCAGTAGCTTTTCCTATACCTCATATTCACTCGCTGTTGTTCAGAATGTGCATGAAATCAGATACAGTTCCTAAATTACTTACAAACTACAAGCAATCCAGAAACTTGATTGGTATCCATTTCAGGATGGATGACTATGGAGTCGCTGATGAACATAGATATAAGCACACATGATATTCATAAGTATTAAAGGAAAAGAAAGAACGACTCAATTACCCTCGGAGAAGCTGCGTTTTCATGTCTGTGATCTAAGTCATCCTTGGATCCGCTGCTTTTGCTCTCACCAGTACAAACTTTTCTGTTTACATTATCTGTCTTTGCAACTTTATGATATTCTATCTCAACATCAAAATCCACCGTATCCTCTATAGAAAATGCATCATTGTCATCAAGCAAAGTGCTTCGACTTTCGACGATTGATCTGCCAACCAAAATATTCCAGCAAAATCACAGAATGACTAAAGACAAACAACACTCACAGTGAATACAATTAATTTAAGGTCACCCACTTTTTCGCAACCTCAAGTTTCCTTTTCCGGATCTTCTCCAAGATACTGGATATGGACTTTTGAACAAGAGGGACAGGCTTAAACGACGCATCTCTCGTTTCTAACAGAAGGGAAAAGGAAATTCAAATATTTATAAAAGAGTTCGTATAGCATGTAAGATGCAACATCAATAATAATTTTAACAACATTTACCTCTCAACAATCTCTGAGATTCAACACGCAGCTCCTTAAGACGGTTTCTTCTTTCCAGCTTAATGAAAAAGTTAAAAAAAAAAAAAAGCAACTCCGAAAATCAGACAAACTAAACATTCGAAATTAATGTCATTGTATCATTTTAGTATAGAAACAAGCATAGACTTACCTTCTCTCCCCTTTTTCCGGTGGAAGCAGTTGAATTATCATCAAATCCAGAATTATTTGGTCTTCTCTTCTTGCTATGCGTCTCTTCCTCACCAATTATCTCACCAGATTCGTTCTCCACAGAGAAACCATTGCTCTCCCCCTCCGATTCAAACACATTCCTTTGGTCTTCTTCACAAGATTTGTCAAATTCCTCAAATTCCAGCACTCTCTTAACCCCAATCCTACCTTCTTCACCATTAATTTCCTCCAAACCGGAATTCACCTCATTAACTGCTTCAAATTCATCAAAATCCTTCTCCACTGAATCTCGTGTTTTAGATACAGGAGAACTAGTAGCGTGCAGCGAAGGAGCATCACCACCCGATGGACTTACAGGAGGATCTACACTGATCTGAGCAGTGGATTTTCTCAAACGTTTTAGCTTTCTTGCAGGAACCGGAGACGGAGACTTTTCTGCATCAGAGAACAGTGGAAATTCTTCTTCGCTATCCATCTTCTCCGATGAGACGTGCTTCTCCAACGACGAGGAAAGGAAAATCTAGAGTTTCGCCGTTTAAAGCATTGGACTTAGAGGACGATATTTACAGGTCGGGGAAGATAGGATTTAGGCGCCAAATGTTTCAAAATGTTTGAAGGCGGTTCATATTATGCATTTGCGACTTTGAACCGCCAAAACGCGATTGGGATATGAGCTGATATCCAATGCAGGCGAGACTACAGTTTGACGCTCACGATTAATGTTGGTTAATCGCGCAATGGCTGGTGATCAAGGACCGCATTATTAAAGACATGTTTAATTCTAATTATGTTTTAAAATTTTAATTTCTTATTTTGTAATTTATAAAACTATAAAATGAAATTTTCTTTTTTATTTTTATTTTTTCACTATAAAATCATGTATAATAAAGTTCGAAACTGCTTTAATGAAAGATATTTTAAATTTAAAATATTTTCAAAGTACTATATAATTAAAATGTTAAATTTTCAAATAAATGAATATATTTATAATTCAAAATTATTTCATTTTTCAACCATTATTATTTTAAATATTTTAAATTTTAAAAGTTATCATAAATTTATTATTAATATTACTAACAAGTATTTTGTTAAAATAAAATTATATTATTACTTCATAAATAAAAATAAAGTATCTAACTACTTAGTGATTTATTATTGTATGTAATAAAAATATACCAATAACTAAAAATATATATTTCTTCAAAATAAACAAAAACAAAAATCATAATTAAGTTTCGAATTAAGAATGACAATGAATCGACCCATGAGTCAATTTCACCAATTTTTTAAAATAAATTTTAAAATTAAGATGTAAAATAACATCTTTTTTAATTGGATTCAAACTTGAGCTACCTACTCGAAACCCAACTCTATCATTTTACTTAAAATAATTGAGTCTCAAGACAATCTAAGCCTGACTCATAAGCAGACTCTTAATTCGAATCTATGAGCTAGCTCATTGTCATCCCCGTTAAGAACTTAATGTTTCTTTCAAAGTGACTTGGTAAACAAATTTCATACGGTCAGTAAAAATTTAGACTTTGGGCTTAGGATCGAAAACATCCCCATCTTTGAAAGTCCAACTCGTGGTCCAACAAATGAGCTTAATTGTTTTAGGTATAACAGAAGCCCAAATGAATTTGGCCCATTTATCAAGCCCAAACGGATTTGTATCTGCTTCTCTAATCTCAATCGGGCTTGAGCCTAGAGACTCAAGTGGCTAATTGTCATCCCTAGGTTCAACAAGCTAGCTGTGCTGGTAATAACAAATGCCTTACATACATAAAGGAAGCAAAGTTCAAGCCACAAAGGCCGACTTTGTCAGAGTAATCTCGTTTACAATTTCAAAATAAACGCTTGGAAATAACATTAAGCTCAAGGTTACATTAAGCTGTTTGTAAAAATTTCATGAAATTCCAAAGGTAATATTGAAGTTGACGTAAAATGCTAGAAGTATGATGGACCTATCAAATCTCCAAGTCCCATGAAGTCTCGGCAGTTAATGTCGGTGGTTTCGATCGGTCAGCCAAATCGACAGATGCAGAAATCTGTAATAGCAAAAATTCACCACCATCAGAATGTCTTTTGAATAAAGAGTTGAAATGTTTTGGAATTAGAAAAGAGCAAGTATTGAGAATCTTAGAAGTATTTAACCACAAACAGCTGAAAAATGCAGCCCAGTACCAAGATCTTGTAGATTACAGCCATTGTTACCTGTCCTAAATTTTGTTATACAGTAGGATCAGCCTTCAAATGTCGACCATCTTACCAGGAACATGATTTTGATACTCAACAACAGTGAGACAAAAGATTTGTGCCATAATAACAAATGCCAAAAAGAGCAAATGACCTTGGACAGGTAATGGGCCTTGAAGTACTGACCACAGCCACCCACATTAGGATTACTTGTAATGGCTGATCAAGTTTGACGGATTCACCTCTCAACTCTTTTCCAGCACTAAGATGCTCAACTATCCTATAGCACATCTAATGGCATCAGAAAAAACAATCTAAGTAGACCAGCGTAACAACATACATGACGAAACATCAACTTTGTCTCTAACCCTTTCCACAATATCACAACAAGTACTATCACTACAACACCTCCACCTCCTCCTCCTCCTCCTGATGTTAGCAAGACAAGAGTCATATCTAACAAGTTTCAAACTAGTCGATTATTCTGCAAAAGTGAACACTTGGAACTTCTTCAACATTTAAATCATTCATTTCCTTCACAACTCCTCTCTTAATCCTAAATGAGACAAAGAGTCTGCAAATGAACGGCCAGAAAACTCAGACCAAGAACAATCAGATTATACTATTAAGAGGTAACTAGTCTCAAAACCTTACATCTGCCTTAGACAGATCAAGCTCATAAGCATCTATCAAAGTACAATTCATGCTTCACACTACAATTCAATTTAATGCAGCGGAGAGAAAGACGGGAAGAGTGTATTTATGAGATAAATGAGATGAACCTTAAAACTTCCGTTGAACTTTGAATTCCTCGACCACTCCAAACCCAATGCCTTACTCGATGTCTGATACGTTCCTCTCAAAACGTCATCACCATAAACCCTGTGCGAGACCGCAAAATCCCAAGAATTCTTTGCCAAATCATAACAAGGTTCAAACGTTGTCAACCCCTGATGAACATAAGTATACTTCAACTTGCAATTCCCAGTACCAAGCACGTAATTAGCCGACACCTTATTAGCAGAATCAAACAAAAGATTTCCATCGAGAATAGTCCTGTTATCACCTCTGTGATGAATGTACGTCAGATTCAATGGCTTATTCGCAACCCTCACACTGTTCATAAACTGAAACCGAAAATCCTACGGAACGAAACAAAACAGCAATTGAAATAAACAAACATGAAAAAGAAATTAGAAAGCTGCAACTTCATGTTTATCTCAAATCCTACAACAAACCCTAATTCAAATCTTTCCAAAAATCAGCTGCTAATAACAGTAACCCGGTCAAAATTTTCAGGAGAATTGAAGTCAAACTTGCAGTATGCAGTACAAGCTAACTTCAGGTAAAGAAATGAAACTTTTTGGGAGGTACCCTTTTGGGGACGTCGTAGTCGATGATGAAAAAGCCGGGTTTCTCGAGGGCAAGAGCCAGGTCGTTCAAGTTGGGACCGTTGGCGACGATGGCGTCGGTGACGGAAGCACAGAGCTTGACATCGGCGGCGTTGAAGGAGAAAGTAGCAACGGCGGTGCTCTTGTCGTCGTGGTACCGACCCTTCAAAGAACCCTTCATTTTCGCTCGCCAGAAACAAAGAGAGAGGCAAAGGCGTTGGGTACAACAATCCAACTCAAGCCAAGAAGGCCTTGAGCTGCCTTGTACTTATCGGGGTTGATGGCACAACCGCCGCTTAATTTATATAAACATTTTAAGAATTAATTAAATTGCTTATTCTCCAATATTTTTTATTCGTACATAAATAAATTTTAAAATAAAACTAAAATATAATTTTATTTTTTAAAAAGATATTTTAAAATGTATTTTTTGTTAATTAGGATGTGATGATCTTTAATTTTTTAATTAATAATTATAGATTATTACTTATATTATAATTAGAGTTAGTAATTTAAATTGAATTTGTATGAAATAAACATATTAATTTTAATTTATTTTATTTTTGAATTTGAGATGGATAATTGATTTAAATGATATAGTTTTGATTGTTCTACTTCTTTTAGTTTTCAGTTTATTGTTTTTGTTTTTAAAATAAAAACAAAATTTTATTTAGTAGTTAATGTTCTAATATTTTTATAATTGATAATAATTACATATTAGATAAAACTACTGAAAGATAACTTATTTTTCAATAAATATATTTATTTAATCTCTTATATAGTATTTATTAACAAATTATTAATAAAATTATGTTATTTTAATAAAAATAAATAATTTAAAATTTAATTTTTATTTGTAATATATTTTCATTATTAAATTAAATTTTATTTGAATATTTATATATTTTAAATTTAATTATATTCATAAATAATTATTAAATTTTAATTATTAAATTTTAATTACACATAATTTAATTATAAAATTAAATAAAATAAAATAATTAACATTTTTATTGATAATTAAATTTAATTTATTAAATATATAACCTTTAATTAAATTATTCATAATTTTTATTAATAAATAAATAATTAAATAATATATATTTAAATGATAGTAAATCAGAAAATAAATAATACAGAAATAGAAAACAAAAATAACTTTTTATAGTTTTCGTAATTTTTAAAAACCGAAAGAATTCAAAATTAAAAACAGAAACTAAAGACTCAAATAAACATAATGTGAAAACAAAAACTAAAAACTAAAAACAAAAATGAAAAGAATCACCTCCTAAACTAATCTTATTTTATTACTCTTATTCTATTTAATAACTAAACACTACAAGAAATTCTCAATTTACTGACGGAAATTTTCGTATGTAAATGAGGAATTTCTGTCGGTAAAATTAATCACCAACAGAATTTGGTGACCGTTAAATCGGTCGCTAAAGTTTCCGTAGGTAAATTTACCGACCGTCAAATTCTATCGGTATTTTAACGACGGTATTTTGTTGTCGGCGTATATATAACGACAGAAAATGACAAATGAGATACCGTCGGTAAAATTTAGTAACGGAGTAGTTTCCGTCGGTGATCCGAAGATATCTTCAACCAATTTTCCAACAGTTGTTTTTACCGTCGATAAATATTGTAAACAATTCCGACGATAAATTTTCTGTCGATAATTGTAACGCCCCAAATTAGGGGTTAGAATATTAAAGGAATTTAGTACGAATTATGTTGTTATTTACTTATTAAATATTTGCTTAAATTGTGCATAAGTATTTTGGCATGCATTCATGGCATTTTCCGGGTAAATTGGTTTAATGAAACTTCGGACTGATTCAGATAATATTAATATAATTTTAGTAATTTTTGTATACTTCAAATATTTTTAGAAATTGATGGTGAATTAATTTTGAGTTGACAATTTATTTTCCGAGTCAATATTTTCTGACGGAGTTTTGGTAAATTTTCGGAAGTGTTTTGAAAATTTTGGGTATTTGTTGTTATAAGAGTCATAAGTTGTTTAAAAGAATATTTTATTATAATAATAATAATAATTTAATGCATGGCCGTATGGATAGAGTGACATGTGTTAGAAACCTATGACTAAGCTGTGCAAGTTCTTTGACACGTCCATAACATGTGTCTTACATGCAAAACTAAACCGACAGTTTGTATTTGGCTTGAATATAATAGATCTCGGTAGCTTGTTTTTCACTGAAAAATACTAAACTTCTCACCTTCTTTGTTGAAGCTTTGCTGAAATAAGTCCAATAGGCGTTCTCAGACTTAGAAAGGTAATTTGTTGTTCATCTTGTATTAGTGATGCATTATTTTGTTAGTTGATAAGGATTGGTCTATTTGTCTAGTTGATGGGGTTTACGATGATGTTGCCCATTGCTATAGAAAGTTGATTAAGTTGGACAGTGCTCGTAAAACATAAATATGTCCAGTACTTGGCAAGTCTTATATTGATTGTTTTGAGGATTCTGCTTTCTTAGCACTTCTATGTTAGTTTAACGTGATACAGTTCTTTACTGGACAGCAGTTCCAGATGAAATTATTTATTGAGTTACGTTGAATATATATATACACATGCATGCACGACTTATATAGATAGTGCTGTATATTGATATAAACACATATTTACGCATGCTTTGTTGTTATACATGTGTTCTGTTCTATGTAATATGTATATATGTTTTGGGATAGGCTTTATTTTTCTAACTGGATACTCTAGATATATATGCTTGCAATAACATTGTATAACTAAAATTATGATCTGTCGAAAATCTACAGTAGAATGAGAGAGAGAGTGATTTTCGGATTTACTATATTTAAGGTTTTAACTTGGTTCTGAGTTAGTGGGGAGTTTAGAGAGCTTAAACAATCCTAATGGACGTTTAGAAGTGATGAAATGAGAAAAAGAAAGAATAAAAAAAAAAAAAAAACGTGAACAGTGTAATTTTCGAATGTGGAAGACAATGAACAGTAACATTTTTTATATTATTATTTTATTTTATTTTTGTTTTGTTTTAATTTAAATCCTTCCACTATTTTGACCATATCTTGGTCATCCGAACTCCAAATGACCTGATTCTCGAACTGTTGGATTCGTAAGAAAATTGTCTACCTTTTTATAAGAAATTTGTAAATTTTCGGATTGAATT
>JANIJH010000002.1:1826734-1876351 GCA_024520975.1 Erythroxylum areolatum | reverse complement strand
AGAAAGGAGGAAGAAGGAGGGTTTAATAGTTTTTCAAAACGACGTCGTTTTGATTTAAACCAAAACGACGTCGTTTTTATTTTAATGAAGGGTGTGAATCCGATGTTTTTACTGACCACTTTACCGACAGACATTACCGACCGAAATGTCTGTCGGTAAATTTCCTCCACCAACATTTACCGACGAAAAATTGGACCGTCGCAACAGTTTTATTCCACAACTATCTTCCCCGATGCCTATGCATTTTCGGTCGGTAATTGTAATGGTTTTAATACCGTCGGTAATATTCCGTCGCAATTCAACATTTTCCTTGTAATGAAAGAGTTAATAACAAACAAAATTTTTTAATTGTTTTTTATTAAATAATAAGAATATTTTGATAAAATAATTTTATTTAGTTATAATGTATGTCAATAATTATTAATAATTAAACTTTAACTAAAAAATTGTCATTTCAATTAATGTTTTAAAAATCAATCAGACAATTAAATCGATTAGATAAAAAGTTTAAAATTTAATCGGTATTAGATCGTTCTAAAAATAGTTAAAAATTAAATAAATTTGAAGAATTTGAAATATAATTAAAGAGATTATTCTTAATTTGAATTTTAATTAAAAATTAAAGCTTTAAATGAAAATTAATTGATTTATTATAATTTATAAAAATTTAATATTTTATAAAAATCAATCAATTAATTAATAATTTGATTTTAAAAAATTAGAGTTATTAAAATAAATTGAATTTAAAAAAATTAAAAATTAATCGATTTAAACTTTTTACGGTTGAACCGACCGTATTGATTAAATTTTTTTAGCATAGAATTTATGATCCGAATATTAGAAGAGATTAAAATTTCCAATTGTGGATTTAAACCATATTCTGTGACAAAAAAGTAAACTAAAAAGGAGAGAAGAATATACATGTCTTCTTCACCCTATCTTCATCCAAAAGTGCTTCTCTGGTTTTTGTTTTTGATCTGCAAATGATAATTATAGACTAACAGTTATTTAAGAAAGACTCACAGAACAGCAAATCCCATATCTCAGAGAACACGTCGACGATGATTTCATGGTATTGCTTGGAATTCAAGCACAAGAAACACTCCAAAAGTTCCTCCAAGTCTCGAACCTCGTACATTTGTTTCTCTAATATCATCTCCAGCATTGACGTCTTAAAATCCTCGTATGGGTTCTCCGATTTCTTCACCACTGCCACGCTCTCTCTCATCTTCCCTGAACCACTGGACTCTTCATTAATCCGCTGCACAAATGACGCCCTCGCCTGTGACAGAATCTCCAGCTGCGATGACCCTTTTCTTGTTCTCGTAACCTGACTTCTCATTCCTAAGACTTTCTGTATGTTGTTGTTGATAGCTTTCCTCATTGTCGGGTTGATAACTTCGTTAACCGAGCTGTTGGCTTCGCTTTCCATTGAACATTCATGCGACGAATCGTACGAGAAGCTTCTGGACGAAAACAGAAGCGCTTCAGTCTCTTCAGTAGTTTCTTCGATTTCTTCAGATTCCTGAATGAAACTAAACCCGTCTTCGGTAGACAAAGAACTTGTTCTTCTCGTGCGTTTGTTACTAATATAACTGCTCTTGATCGGAGTTACTATAACCGGTGAAGCATC
The DNA here is from genome assembly GCA_024520975.1 of Erythroxylum areolatum. Classification (NCBI taxonomy): domain Eukaryota; kingdom Viridiplantae; phylum Streptophyta; class Magnoliopsida; order Malpighiales; family Erythroxylaceae; genus Erythroxylum; species Erythroxylum areolatum. The sequence goes on along the minus strand of JANIJH010000002.1, from coordinate 1,874,718 downwards.
ACTGTCACTCCGGTCACCAAACGACGTACAGGGCATATTAAGATAATTGCATATTTTCTTCCCCGGAAAGTACTCCGGCGAGCGTGAACATGACCCGGAACGGCATCCCGCCACAGAATTGACCTTCCTCAACGGATGGCGTTTGAAAAACCACCGCTCCGCCTCTCCCGGACGATTGAAGCCGTCGACTGATGATTTAGGTTTACTGCCACTTGGACATCGTGATACCGGGTTTACTACAGAAGATGGAATTTTCGCACGTCGACATAACTGGAATGAAGTTATGACGCGTGCAATCTTGAGCTTTAGACGTTTAGACATTGTTGTTACTGAGTTTTGGTGATTGAGACCTTCAGTTATATATATACACGATACACATATATAATCGAAGCCGGCCATGAAACTTCAAGACCTGACATGGAAGATCGTAAGAGTTTATGACCGAATCCACAAGATGTCACACGTCAGACTCCTGTTGCGAATGCTTCGGATCCTTTGTTCGAATACGTGTCTCAAGCGAAGATGCTGTCCTACGTCATATTTTTCGATGATGTTAAGAATATTTAAGGTTTTAGCTAAGTTATTATCCATCACCAACAAATAATTAATATATTTATATAAAAAAGGATTTATAAGATTAAAAAAATATTTATTTAAATTTGTTTCTATTTCTTATATACATTAGATAACTTATTGGGATTTCAATAAGTCAAATAGGCCGTGATTATCTTTTTAATTAGAAGTATGAAATAATATCGTTTTGTTTTTGAATATTAATCTTAAGTTCAGATTGAGCCAACATGAGGCTTAATTGAACCCAAAAAATAGAATCTAATATTCGATCAACTCAGGTCTAACTTGTCGACTTTGAGCAAATACACTATCCTAATCCGAGCCCTTTTGTAGTTCCTAAGTTCGACCATCTCGGCCCTTTTGCCGTCCTTATATATCACTAATATTTCGATGCTCTAATATATTTAATGGAAAAATAAGTAATTTGTAACTCTTTTACTACATCTCAAACAAACTTCTTAAATTTACTTTAAAGTAGTTGTTCTATCTATTTGGCCATTGCCTAAAAGACAGTTAAAGCCAAGTAAGAGCTGAAACCATGAGGGGATATTAAAATTAGGGTTAGATTAAAATTATTACAGTAAACAATAATTTCCAATGACTGAGGATGAATCAATACATTGTAATTGAAAAATGACTAATTACAACATGACATACATGATGACCATATCTTGAAAGAGTATCAGATCCCGCGGAAAGTGAGAAACAAAAACAAAGTAGTATACGTACACTCATCCAAATAGAAAGCAACAATACATATGTGATAAAAAAAAAACTATTATTCAATAAAAGACATTATCAGATAATTAAAAAATATAAGATACATTATATAATGGATTATAATTTAATAACTATCCAAGTTTTCTCCGGTCAACATTATCGTAAACAAGTATGTTAACAAGCTCTATAAAGAGTCGTTGAATTGATAGAGTGGAGAGCATGAGGTTAAAAGGTTCTATATTTGAATCTTCTTATTTAGACTCTCTTGATCAAACATGTCGTACAGAGTTTGTATAGTGCAGAGTACACGATTAGTGTGATTTGCAGACTATTGCGTTAATTTAGAAATTTACCTAGTGCGTATCTAGAAGATAACGACTACAAGTTCCTCCATTTAAAAACAAAAAGGCACGTTAACAAAATATATTACATCACAATCATATAATAAATATATAAATTTAATATGTTTCACTACATCATTTAGTTCAACGGATAATTTAACGTTGAACTATTTTTATTCAATAGAAATTCCACTGAACACGAGTCTTAAAAGGTCCAAATGTGCGTAGTATTTTTCTTAATTGATAGAGAGGTTATTTTCGATAGGTTTAAATAAATAAATAACTGATATAGAAATATAAAATAAATGAAAATGAAAAATAAAAGACACGTATTAAAATGGTAAAGTAATAAAAATAAATAGATAATAAAAATAAATAAATGTTTACAAATAGAAATAAAAGATAATTAATAAATGTTTTGACAAGTACCGACAAAGAGGGCCAAATCGCAAAATAACAAAGTTGGGCCCTCATATAGTAAAATAAACAAAGTTGTAATTGTTTTTTTTAAATTTCATTTCAGAGTAGGTGCGATTTGATACAAGGATCTAAGAGTCGTATAATAGAGGGAGCAGATCACCTGTATCAATTTTGTTGTTTTAACGCACATAAATGTGTAAATGAAATAGATTATAACAGTGTTGGAATAACAAAATTGAAATGGGTGATTTCATTTGAGAATAGAGTAACCTCGACAGTGGACACGTGTGTTTTAACCAACAACCCACCACAAAATATTGCTTATTTTAACTATTTTTTTCTTGTCAAGAAGCTTTTTAACTTTAATATTTTTTTTCAGGTTTGTAGAAGTTAATATTTAATATTTCAATAATTTTTTAGATATTAGATTATAATTTTTATAGAGGATGTGTAACTTAAAAGGATTATCTGTATGGTAACAACTATAGTCCTCTACCATGTCAACCTTTAGAATAACCGGTAAGGTTGTTCTTTTTATTATAGATTCGAATTACGAAAACAACTTTTTTGTAGAAATATAAAGAGAATGTCATTCTGCCGATCGTCGCAAAATGGAAAATTTTGTATATCTCGACCCTCATAAAACGGAGTGTCTTGTATATTTGTATATTGAAATTTGTTGACTTTGTATGATACGATTTCAATCATCATTCATGAAATTACAATTTAAAGGAAATTATTTTCATAAAAAATTTTGGTGAGTGATTGAGACAAAATCAATTAAAATGTCTAAATATAACATGATATAATGCTTCTTATTTTTCAATTGTTAATGTTCAATCCACCATTTCTGTCGAAAACCAAATAGAATATCTGAAGAGAAAAGTACTTGATCCATGATTTTCGGGCAAGCTAAGGTCTCAATCAGACAATGTAGTCTTGGATCAAAACTCTATAGTTGATATGAAACTCATTTAATATTAACCCCTTGATTTCTAATATTAGTTGCTTTAATTTATATCAAAGGGATGCTCGGTTCATATGAGATGACGATAATAAGAATGAGAATGAATATAATCATTATACTTATGTTGGTTGTTTAGGACAAATAAATGATTAACATTATTGTTGATAATATTTAGTTTAAGAAATAAAAATTATTTAATTTTTGCTTTACATTAAATTTTAATATATTTTAGTTAATTATATTTAATCACTAAAAAAGCAAAAATATAATTTATTTTATATATTTTAATGCTAAAAAAGAGGAGAAAAAAGAAGTATCATATTGTAACACTTATGTTTTCTAGTAAAATGATTTTCATTCTACTACACCGACCTTGGGAGGTACAGCTGTAACATGCAAGTCGTGAAGGAAATCAGTGTACTGATCGATTAGCCTCTATTGCGAAGATGTCTAGTCTAAGCCTTCATTTGCTTACCGAGCCTCTGATGACAATTGTGGAGTTATTTCATCGTGACCAGCATGGCGTCCAGTACCGTAGAGCCCTGCGTTAACTAGGGTTTTATTTTGTCATTTGTTTTCCTTCCTTTGTAGCAAAAAAAAAGACTTGTTCATCAGGAGTGTAGAGTAATATTCGAAACTCGGATATAAAAATATTATTCATTCAATAATAATATACTTTAAATTTGATTCAATTTGAGTGCTTAAACTCAATATCACATAATCTCAAATATAATTTAACTTGTTGATTTTATTTTGATTAACTATTTTTTATGATTGGTCATCTTAAAAATATGATAATTTTAATATTAGAATTTAAATTTAAACTCGATTAAATTTAAATTTGATTTGTTAATTTCAAACTCAAACGGACTGATAAATTTGAGCGAGTTTAAAAGATGCCAACTTATCAAGTTGTTACATTCCATATTTGTCAAAATACCAGAGTGAACTTGCATGACCTAAAGCTCAACGTGTCCAAGTGTTCCAGTCTGTTGAAACTAAAACCTTAAAAAACAAGAACACAACCTTCAACTCCTGTTCATCCAATAGAATCCTAAAATCGTGCGTCCACAACACCTACGGACAAGGAGAACCTTGGCAGGTGAAGATCATCTGCTCTTCTGTGATTAAAAATTTTTGGTGATTGATCCTTCAATCCCAGTTCGGAGGGGAAGAGGCAGGTTTATTCTCCGACGACCCATTTGAAATATACATTCTTGAGGTCGGTTTCTTTCTCCGATCTTCAATGAGGAAACTTTGTCCAAATTACGACAAAGAGGACGGTCTGGACACCGTCTTGGAGGTGCCGATACCCGAAGAAATGTTCGATAGTATGGGAAGCAGTGTCGCTTCACGGTGGCATAACATGCGCGCGTTGATGAGAGCTCAGACAGCGACGACGCAGCAATGTCTTCTTCAGACTATTTCAGATACCGAGTTCATGGCATTGCTCAAGCTTGTTTGTTCACCTCTTATACCTTTCCAGTTACAACCTGATCAGCCTCTTACTCGGCCTATTCGACATTGCCCCATTGTACGTTTGATTCCTGGAAGATTGGTTTAGGCTGTTTCTGTCTCTGTTTCTTGTCTAATCGCCACATGTTTGTTTTTAATCTCCATCGAGAACGAACTACATATATTGACCTTATTCCCAAGTAATATTCAGCAAGAAGAGGCTGGGAACCTCAACATGTAGAAAATTCAGATCAGTTGGTATGAATTATTAACAATTTCTTACATGAACAGGGAGCTTCCATTGCGACTTACATAGTACAACAATATGTGGCGGCGGTGGGAGGACAAGATGCCTTGAACTCGGTGAGCAACATGTGCGCAGTGGGGCAGGTGAAGATGGCTGGCTCTGAAATGCACCAAGGTGATGACAGCATCCACACAGCTGGGAAGTCCGAGGTTGGAGGGTTCGTGTTGTGGCAAAAGAACCCTGATTTATGGTACTTAGAGCTAGTTGTTGCAGGTTACAAGTTGAGTGCAGGTAGTGATGGTAAGGTTGCATGGAGCCAATCCACTTATCAACCTGGTCATGCCAATAGAGGCCCTCCACGACTGATGAGACGCTTCTTTCAGGTAACTAACTAGCCAAGTTCAGATTCTGATGAAACTCTATACAAGAGATGAATGTGTATGTGACCAATTCCTGTATATGTTTGTGCGATTCCCATCAGGGCCTCCATCCCAGGTGTACTGCAAACTTGTTCTTGGAAGCAGAGTGCACAGGAGACAAGAAAATCAACAACGAAGACTGTTTTGTACTAATGCTTGACACAGACTCGGGTGTCCTCAAAGCACAGAGTTCAGCTAACACCGAAATCATCCACCATAAGATATGGGGCTACTTCAGCCAGAGAACTGGACTGCTAGTGAAGTTTGAGGATACAAAGTTGGTGAAAATGAAGTCGCCCAAAGGGGATGACACTGTGTTTTGGGAGACGAGCATAGAGTCAGTGCTTGGAGACTATAAATACGTTGAAGGCATCAACATAGCACATAGTGGAAAGACCACGGCAACTCTTTTCAGACATGGACAATCACGACCTCACAAGAGGAAGATCGAAGAAGCTTGGAGGATTGAAGAAGTTGATTTCAATATATGTGGACTGTCTACAGATTGCTTTTTACCTCCAGCAGACCTCAAGAGGGAGCAAGAAATTGCAGAACAATGACAAATCACGTAGTTTTGAGTAAATTACTTGACGGGTTAACAATTCGAAAGCCAAGTGACGAGCTCGATCGATCATGTAAATGACCAAATTTACTGTATTTGTTCTTGCCTTTTCTTTTTTGGGTTAGAGGCAAATCAATACTAATTCAAAATGGAAATCTCCGGGTACATATAGGCTTATTTCTGAACTGCAACTTGTATAATCTTTACCTCTGTTTTTGAAGAAACACACATTTGAGTCTTAGAAGTCAGGAATGAAATTTGTTTTCAATTCCAGAACAGATATAATGGCATAAGATTTGTCGATTATATTAGCATATAATGATAAACATATTGCCATTTGGAGCATTTTTACTCCAGCCATGTTATAACAACAACGAGGACGAACACTCAGAAAAAGTTTCGTTGAAATGCAAGATTTATGGAAGTCTAATTGGTTTAAATGTTGTTTTCGATAAACCTAAATGACGAAGGAAAAAAAAAAGAGCATATACATATTAAAATAATAATAAAAATTAAAAAGAAAAAACAATAAAATAGAACTAATAAATAATGATATTAATAAAATACAAATTATAAAAAAAAAATAGAAGAGGAATGATAATTGTGAAAACTGTCCTTATTGCGACGAGGTTGAAATAATTTCTCATGCATTGCTAGAATATGATAAAGCTCGTGTATAATGGGTTTTATTAAATCCATATGTGCTCCAAATTTTAATATTTTTTTTGCAAGATCTCTTGATTGATCGGATAGATATGTTGAGTTGGGCTTGTGTACTTACGTGGCATTTGTGGAATGTTCAAAATTTCTTAATATGACATAATAAAAGATTAGATCCCATAGCTATTGTTGCCTCTACAATAATATTTCTTGGACCAATAAGTGATATGGACCTATTGTTTGTTGGTCAGGCCCAAATGTTAGAGCTGTGAAGTGTAATTTTGATGTTGGCATTCAATATGATTATCCTGCAGTTCAAAGAAGCTTTATCTTAGTTGATACAATCTAGCTTCACGTCAATTGAAGTGGAAACAAATTATCTTTAGTTGATGCAGAGGTTTCCTGGATCTAGAATTAACATTAATGAGTTGGAAGTAATACTGGAAGAATGCAAATTAACAGTACGTCTTTTCAATCATTTACGTTTAAATGGATTCCAAGACATGTAAATATAGTAGCCCACTTATTATCTAAATCAGCTACTAGATATTCGATAGGCTTAGTTGGGACATGCTGCCTGTTTTTTTGTTAGATAATCTAAATTGTGACGCTGTTTCATCTTAATAAATAATTTTTTTTTCGAAAATATTTTATAATTTTATTATAATTTATAAATTTGGAAAAATATAAAAAGCCCAATACTAGTTTGGGCCATGTATCCTACCCTAATCAATTTACAATGTTATAGGTGCAATGTGGCTTCGGCTCAAAATCGCACTACCTCGTGAAACCCTAATTCTCGTTAGCCCCTATTTAAAGCAAGCACTCTCCGTCTATAGATCGAGCCGCTGTATTATGTAACTTTCATACGTTTCGGTGACTTCGAACTCGATTTGATGTCTGCAAAGCACAAAGATTGAATCTTTACTCGTTAGATAGTTGATCAAAGATGAGTGTTTTTGTTGTTATTTGTTAGGTTTTGCATCTGTTTACCCACTCCTGATATGGCAGATTTTTTTTAGTGCTAGAGGAGATAAAACAGATGCACATAGCTAATGAAGGTTGGCTTACCAGCCCATTGCATTTTTCTTTTCTGTTGTTGCTTTGGTGTCAAATGGACCTACCTACATTTTCACCTTCACTTCTCTGTTTTCTTTTCTATGTACAGTTTTGAGTCTCTTCATGTTTTTGAAATTTACTGATTTTTGGGAGAAAGTGGCAAGTGATGAATAATCTTCTTATCCTACACACTGAATAACTTGTGTTGACTTCTTAACTCCGCTTATTATCTGATGCTACTTTCTTCAAATTTGATTTTGTAGTTGTTTTTGCTTTCCTGCATCTCGGGTTTGATTTGTATATGCTTCCCTAGTTCAAGGAATTACATTCTTTAAGCATTGGAGAATTTGGATTTGTGTGATTTCATTTATGGGACCTCTAGTCTTTACAATGATGAGAAGAAGCAGACGGGCGGTCAGAGACTGATGCCATGTTGAATGTCTGCAATATCCACTTATGGAACACCTCTGAGTCATAATTCATATCCTGAAACTATCTTGGATTTAGATGAATCATAATTTGAGACTTGTCATCCCAATCTCAAGACTGTTTTGTTTAATCCTATGATATAGATTAACTTGGTAATTAGATTTTGAATCACTACTCACACCAGCAATGATGAAGTTGCTTTACCATATGTCCGGACATATGAGACTTGCTATGATATGATACGCAATCATCTGAGCTGATAAATTTTCTTGAGAATGAAAGCTAGCCATTTTGTCCAAGAAAGAATGGTTCTTTGCTCCTGAAGCAAGTATTAGATTGCTAATTAATGTAGAAGTAAAATGATATGTTTAAGTCCGTTTCATGGATCCACGTCACAAACTGCTTGCAGGTCTTGTATGCAGTTTTTCTGGACAAACGTGTGCTACAGGTTGCTCAGCCTTATCAGTCTCCGTTGTCCTGTCTTGATGCAGAACCAGTTGTAATGAAGGACCAAGAATTGGGATTATATTATGACGATTTTCAGCAACTTTTGTGCTGGAATAATGGGCTGTCGATGTCTTCTTGAATTGTATATTATATATTTATTATTAACATGTGAAAAACAATAGTCCATTGGTGTTAAAACTTGTATAGTCCAGCAGGAATTGCTGAAGAAGTTTTGTATACAACTAGAATCAATCTATATCTATCCACCTATTGTTACTGTTATAACAAATTTGTTTGCTCTAGTATAATATCTGTTCCTTAAGTTGCATAGAAAGGGGAAGATTGCAAATCCTGGAATGATATGCAAGTAGCTGTAATTAATTGCTCGTGCGAGTGTCTGCTGGTTGAACATGGCCATTTCAGCATTTAAAGCCACATTCAAATACTATTTCATTCCATAGAACAGTTGCTAACAAAACTGAATCTGAGTTTTGAAGTCTAAGTTCTTGAAGTGAATTACTATCTGATTTATGGATTATTAGTTAATTACTCAAGTTTACTGATTTCATCTATTCAAATTTCATTGAATACTCTAGAACGTCATACAATTATCAAATCAATTGCCGTTGGATTCTTACAATGAAAGAGTCTAAAATTATCTCCATCTGAAATTGACAATTAACAGATATTAATATACTTAGTTGCTTCCTAGTTGCATCATGACCCACTTCTGCCGGTATTCGGCTAATCCATGGTCAACCGTATTTCCTTCAATACTATAATAATGCGAACCGTGTACTGTTCTATAACAGTAACTCCACCCACCTGCTTTTCAGTACCAAGTTGCATTTTACAAAAGGAATTCTTTAATTCTCTCTGATCATCCTTGTCCTCTGTAAAACATAGTACCAGGAACCCAGAAAAAATGAGAGGTGACGATGTACGTACAGTCATGTCAATTCCATCCACGGCCACCAGCAACACAGCTACTACATCGAGTGTAAAGAAAGTGAGCTCAGGTAACAGCTTTTCAACCAGTAAAAATGGCTACAAGTTCTGGGTCCTAGGTGCTTTTCTCCTTCTCGCGTTATGGTCTATGGTCACCGGCTCTGTTACTCTTAAATGGTCCACCGGTAACCTCACACGTCTCTCTGACGACCCAGATTTCACTACTCATGATGATCTCGACGTTCTTGTACTCCCTCCACTCTGGAACTCTTGTTGTTTCTTGTGATCTCGTTGGTTTCATTGCAAAGATTCGATTTTTATGTGCAAATTTTTGAACTTTCTGTGTTTATGGCGTGTGTAGGAAGTGGAAGAGAAAGAGAAAGTGGTGAGGCGAATGTGGGATGTGTATACGCATAGCACCACTACCAAATTGCCTCGGTTCTGGCAGGAGGCTTTTGAAGCTGCTTACGAGGCTTTGGTAAGCGAAGTTCCTGCTGTAAGGAACGATGCAGTTTCAGAGATAGCCAAGATTGCTCTTCGCTCCGTCAACCTTGAAAGACTACCTTTTGGAACAACTAAGGTTAGTTGCTCATTCTCTGTTTTAATATTGCCACTTCCAGATGAAAGGAAAGTACTGGGAAATGGGCTTTTTAGTGTGAGTTGTTTTATGTTGATGTTTCAAGTCAGTCAGTGATTGCTTCTTGTTGGAGGATGGATTCTCTCTTTGATGCCTTGGATATATTTTGATTCCATCTTTAAAATCAAACTCCATGAAAGTGTAATTCCTCTGTGAAGGAGGTGATACTCTTTTTTCTTTCGTGGCCATTCATATTCTTTATAAAAGATGTCATCTTTTTCTTTTCCTCCAACTTTGAACCGATTTCTACTCAAGATTACGGATCAACATGCCAGTTTGTGTTTCCTTATGATATGATTATCTAGTGTTTCTTCTGGCTTTTGTTCATGTGTGATCAATTGAGTGAAGATGAACCACTCTTTTAAGTCTTCTTCCATCAGCACCATGTTTTTATTTCTGACAAATTGTCTCACTCAGTGTCAGGGACAGGGATATCCCAATCCAATCAAGATGCCTCGAATTCTTAAAACCAAAGTTTGCCTTTATTTGCCGTTGTTGGTCTTATCTCCAAGAATGAGGATAACCCTCTAGGTCCCTATGCTATCTTTAGTGTATATCATCTGCTAAGGAAAATGGAATTGGACGAGGGTTAGGCATTTTGGCTGCCTGAAATCAAGTCAGGAATTTGAGTTAGGTTGAGTTTTAGGTCTAGGCAGGTGGGCTCAAAGTCTTTAAAGTTAAAATGATATATGTTTCAATGCCCGAAAACCTAATTAATTAAAATAAGGCATGACTTAGACATAAATCTGTAAACTGTCCATCAATATATATATATATATATAAATGAAGCCACATTTTATACAGAGTGCTCAGATTCCTGTTGGGATTTGCATAAGTACTAAAATTTGTGGATTTTCTGACATCATATGCATTCTCTTCCAGGATGGCACGAAGAGGATAGCAAAGAAGACATCAGGAGAAGAAAGTGAAGATCGATATAGCAATTTACAATAATCTTCTCTAATAATCACATTTCATTTCTTCAGCAGAAAGAAACATCTGATTTCTCCAACAAGTGGACAGATAGAGCCATAACAACGAATCTAACTTGTGTACTGTAATTTGATGGGGGTAAAAAAAAGACAGATGGCTATACGAATATGTAACAAATCCGTCTTCTTTAATGATGTTATCCCACTGTTCATTCGCCATGGGTAAGGTTTCTGTTTCTGCTCCAGCTCCATTAAACTGCTTCTTGCTAGAATAAATTGAATAATATTAGCTCCTGGGGTCTACTATGTGTGAACTTCTTCCTGGTCCTCGAGCTGCTTTGTAGATTAATCACGAATTCGTGAAAGTGAGGTGAAGAAACCTTCCATTTTCATAACTGTTTTGGTAGGCTTCGGTTCTCCTATAATTTAAGTCTGATCTCGATTTAAGCTGAAATTAGCAAATCAAATTAAACAAACTCGGGTTTAGATAAAAAAATCGATTGGACTTGAGCTTAATAAATTGTCTTAAACCTGAATACTCACAAAAAATTAATCGAATCTAACCTAACTTGGTCCAAAGTCTACAAACCAAACTAGACTTGACTAAACTCAGATTGAGGTTGAAAAATTTTCAACTTCAAAGCCAACCTGATTCATTGCCTAACCCTACCATTTACTATGACAATTCAGTTCTCTCTCAGTTTGCAGATATTATCAAAGCTTTAATTTTAGAATAACAGGGGAAATGGAGAACATAAATCAATGTTTAACTTAATCTCAGAATAGATCAAGGACTCACTACCTCAGGAATACACCTTCAAAACTGCATGAGCAGATTCATCTAGAACTGCTGCTGCTGCTGCAACCTTCCCATTGAGGGAACAAAAATCCTAGAGAGAACAACATGTGCAGTTGTTTCAGCTAAACCGTATTTACAAAGTGCCTCCCAAAACTCAGTACTCTTACCTAATCATCCACTGACTGGATCTCTCCCATCATGATCCTGTTACTGACAACATTGAAACCCAAAACTGAAGGGCTAACTTTCTTTCCTTTCTTTCCTTTCTTTTTCCCTCCTCCCTTTGAGGAACCATCTGTCGCACCGGGGATGTTGTTACAGTCAAATTCATCATTGCCTGCATTGTCGAAATTCATGTCTCTGGCACTGTTTCTAGTCACCTTCTGATCATTCCGACTTAGGAAGGCAATTTCAAGTACATCTGATGGCAATAACTCTTTATAATTTAAGAATTTGTCAATGAACTCATGATCAGGATCAAATGACCCAAGGTTCTCTGTCAAAAGCATCTCAGCCTCTGATCTGGATTGCTTCAAGCAGAACTCCAAGAAACTAGTATCTACAGCGATAACATAAGAGTGATGTAAGAAAAGAAATTCAAAAGATTTAAGTTTTCGTGGTCAATGATGAGCAGTGTTTATATGACAATCCGAACCACGAAAACAAGATCTACATTTTTAATCTGAAAGTATTGCCAGACAACTAGGACTCAGTCCATTTAATTCAGCTACATTTGAGATTTACACAAATTAAACATGCTTATAGCATGTTTTTCTACAGAAAATTGTGACTTCCAAGGTCATGGTTCCTTTTTTTTGTCAACTAAATCTAGTGATGATGTCTATGCAACTGTTCATACACCAGTTGGTGCTCTTCAGAAAATGTTAAAAAATGTAAAAGATACCTTTCGAACCGATTAGCCTCAAACACTCATTTTGACACCAATCCCTGAAGTCCATGGCCTCTGCAAAAGAAACGAAACATTTAAGAGGATTTCGCCTTACTAAGGAAATATGGCCAATCTAACAGTTACCTGAATGCTTGTTCATCGTATCTCTCTTCCCTCTAATTGATGACTGAGCAGAAGCAGGTGATGATGAGAGAGAGAGGTCAGCATGCCTACCGCTCCCAGACTTCTGTCGGCCTAATAACCCACTAGGAGTTGCTTTAATGGGAGTGTTTTTGGTTCCCCAACTGCCCTGGTTTGCAAGATGTGGGAATTTGGCCCTGTTCCAAACAAAGTTAATGAATCACATGAAGCATTAAACATAATACACCAGGGCAACCAATTCAAATTCAAGAAACAAGAAAAATGACATTTGGTAAAAGGGAAAGATAAAGTTCATACTCCTTAGCCTCTTGTTTGGATTGATCAATTGGTCCCCAGAATAGATCATCATCCTGTTTATATTTTGACTGAAAAGGGGTATTAGAATTGATATGGATTGGAGCAGTAGCCTTTGCTGGGGAAGTATTAGAAAGGGCCCATGAAGAACCAGTCACATGCGCAGTCTGATTTGGTTGGGGCTTCTGTGGAGTTGGTATTTGATTATGAGGCTGGACTGAAGTAGCCTTTTTCTCCTGCTCTTTCAGGATGTCCCTCAGTGAAGTGGGTTTTGGCGCCCTCTTGGCATCAGTACACCATGCTGGTGAAGGCGACTGGTTTGATGGCTCCCCCTTCAAAAGAAGAAAATCTCCCAAAGATGGACCTGATGGGATTGCAGGCAGCACTTCCTTATCCTGTTGCACAGAACGAGAGTTTTTACCTTTCTCAATGGGACTGGAACTGATGGGTACATCAGGCATTGTAACTTTAGCTCCAGAACCCTTTGCTTTTGATGACTTTTTACGACTCTTCTTTGCGTCTTTTGCCTCAATGAAGTTTCCATCATCAACAGAATCCACGTTCACAATTTTAACTTGATAAGGCAAGCTAGAGACACCTTCTGCCAACTCCACCTCTCTAAACTCGGACTTCGCTAAAACCTCTTCTGCCAAAAGATCATGTAGCTGGCTTTTCTTGCTCTCTGAAGTTGACGAAATTTCTGCTTTATTCACATTCAATTCAGTTGCATCTCTCTGATGTTCTCTAGAAATTTTCAGTTCTGAGTTGGCAACAACCCCCACCCAAGGAGTTGACAAGCTCATGGAACTCACAGAGTTGGTGATCTCGGTAACTATCGTTTCTTCCTGTGCCCTCTTCTGTTCTTCCAGCTGAATTTCCAACAAAGATTTTGGCTTGAAACCTGGAGCAGGTTTCCAAGCTCTTTGAACTGCCTGTATCTGTGAATTCTGCACTGTAACAGGCTCAACTAGATGTGACCCACTCTTCTCATCAGCTGGTTCAATATGATTTCCAGGTAAACTTGTAGGCAACACGCTTTTGAATTGTTGGGAGTCGACAATTTCAGATGAAATTTCGGACTTGTCTTTTGTTGCCTTTAGAGGAGGAGTTCCCCAACTTTCATCAGTGGACATGTCACCAGAATTTGACCCTTCTGTTTCCTGTTGCTTTGCTTGCTGTAAAATGGATGCCTTTGACACTCCCTTTCCTTGGTCAGGAGAGTTGTTCAACTTTGCTGATTTCTGTTTTTTGGATTTCTTTTCACTTTTTCTTGACTCGTGAACTTCATTCTTCACCTGTGTTGCAGCAAAGGGATTATCAATTGATATTTCCTTTTCAACCTGCTGGTCATTATGAGAATTGTCAACTTGAACGGACACTTCAGCAGCATTTTCAAGCTTTAAATTTTCATCAGCACAAACAGAGTTTCCATTAGATTCTGAATGTCTAGAATCTGTAATTGCCTCAGAAACTGGCACATTTAGTGTTTCTTCACTTCTCAAATTGTCTTCTGACAACTGATCCCGCAAAACATGAACATGAAAATCAGAAATATGGCGAGATTCCAGTACATGGGAAGACGCATTTGAGGATTCTTTCATGACCCCTGACAAGTGTGCACTTTCAGATAAAGAAGAGGGTAGCATGGATTCATTTTGACTGACAAAATCAAATTTTGCAGGCCTGCTAGGAACCCAACTTCTTTGAAGGCCAGTATCATCATGAGTTTCATGAACTGGATTGAAAGATACTCTCGAATCAACATTATGAAGGTCATGAGAAAGATGATGAGGGGCTTTGGAATCAACATTGTAGCTAACATCCTGGGGGACTTGTAAAGGCAAATTCATGAAACTGGCGGCAGTACGCTCATCTTGCACATTTGAAGCTGGCACCTGAGAACCAAGCTGAAATAATTCTTGAGATGGTTGAAGCCGAGGATCTATAGAAGCACTACCAGTAGGTATTGCAGCAGTCTGCAAATGCCCAAAAGGTAGCTCTCCAAATCGTTGGTTCAAGTGATGCTCTGAAAGTACCTTAGAAAGCAATTGTTGTTGACGCAAGATCTGTTGCTGTTCCTCTTGTTGCTGCTGTTGTTTCATTAGCAAGAGTTTATTCAGCATTGATAGCTGCTGTGTAGGCAGAGGAGCTTGGGAATGTAACTGCAACGTGTACTGCTGTTGCAACATATTCAGCAATTGTGGATCTTGTGCTAAACCAGAAACAAGTGAATTATCAGAAGTCAAAAGACCAGATGGATTATCTACAGCTTGACCAAGTATATTTGTTAAAGAGGACGGGTTCTGCTGCTGCAGCCTCTGTTGTTGTCCAAAAGGAATTTGTGAAGGAAAATTATGAGTTTGATGCAAGTCCAGTTTTTCCTTCACTGGATCCAAGCCACTTGGGACAGGAAAATTTGACCAAATAGGTACATTATTAGTCACTGCAGTGCTAGATCTGTCGGATAATCCTTGCAGGATGGATATCAAGTCAGTATTCTGTAATTGAGGAGGTTGAAGAGAATTTTCATTCAGTGCTGCTAGTAGTTGTGGATGTGATATTGAAGATTCAGAAAGAACCTCCGGTCTTGAAACTATTGGTGCCACTTCCCTGCCAGCCCAATAAGGATAAGAATTGGGCAGCGACCTCTGTCGCTCAAGTGCCATCCTATTTGCCAAAAGAAGCACATCATTCCCCCCATCAACTCCCACTTGGGCCATATTGCCAGTAGTACTGCCCAAAAATTCTGGCAAACCTATAATTGTCACATAAGAACCCAATCCATTAAGATGGCAATGAAACAATGACAATAAAAGTTGAAGTGTTCACGGATCAAATTTACGTAAAAAGACCCCATAAAAACAAACCATTGTATAGCAACAAAAGGAAAATAAACATGAAGACAGTAGTTGATACATAGGTGGAAAAGGTAGAGGAACAACAATGAAAAAGAATCTTAACCTTGAGATGAATTGCTTATATTTCCAGACATGAGTGACTCCAAGAATCTATTTTCTGCCTCCGTTTTTGAAGTGGATTTTTGTCTCGGTTCACTTTTCATCATATCAAGCTGATGCACAGCACCCAAGCCACTAAAGTTAGGCCCAGTACATGTATCTGTCAATTCATTCTGTTTCGGCACACTAAAACCAGGTGGTGGTCTAGCCTTAGCTCGTAAATGAGGCATAACATCACCGAGTAGTAAAAAGGGTGCATCTTTTGACGCAGTTGCAAGGCGAACTTGCAAATCAATCCCAAAATATCCAGCCTCATACCATCCAATTATATCGCCTCCAGAGAAGGGTCCTTGAATTTCACCCTGAGGATCTTTGTATAAAAGAATTAGGTTCTCAGGAGAAGGTGGTGGGAGTTTCTTATCTTCCTGTTCTTTGTCCAGACTTACCAATGGCTGCGGGTCCTCACCAGTTTGCCATTTTTTACCATCTTTAGAGAGTGATGGATTAACCAAATTAGTTTCCCACTGATTATCTAGATTCTTCTGAGGCTGACTCCAACTATGATCATGGTTTCTAGGCATACCATCATTTGGAATCTCTCTTGAGTTGATTCCCCTTTCTCCTAGAGATGGGGCTCGCCATGGAGTGCCACTTCCAGGATGCACAGGATTATTTACCTGTGTAGTCGATTCCCTACTGATAGGAGTATCATCAATCTTTCTGGAATGACCAATATCTTCTCTGGGAACTGCAGACAAAAGAAAATGATTGTACAGATGCAATCTCCAATCGAGGGCAGTTTATCATAAAAAAGAAATAAAAACAACACATAAGCTTAGCTAATTATAGTAAATAGAACCAAAGCAAACGCACTAAATAAAATTCAAGACCAAAAGTTGTTGAATGAATCATCTATAACATCATACTGCTTTCAGGGATTAAATGACTCTCTAAAGATCATCAAACAAGATCATAAACAATAGCTATCAAATTCTGCATCAACTACCTTCACCTTTCATTTTGTCATCTGCCTTGTGGTCCTGCATGAATTCATGTTTGGAGTTGGATCGATAATAGTATGTTTCTCTATCAGGATATACTCTCTCTACATGATTTTCACAACCAGCTTTTGAAATGTCAGTATTGATATCTTTAGTATCCTCCATTGACAGCAGTGCATCATCCGTACTGCCTGGTCATAGTATTGAACCACAAAATTAGTTCATCTCTATCCAAATGTGCACAAGAATGTTGAAGTCACTTCGATGAGTTCAATACCAAGCTTGGCTGGTCTTGAAGGAGTAGAATCCAGAGGGCTACGCCCAAGAGATCCTTCTTTGGATATTTGTGGAGCACCACTACTTACTAATTCCCCTTTATCAATTGCAGCCAAAACATCCTACTCAAGAAAACAACACTAAGACAATTAGCAACAAGTATAGGTAAAATTTCCAAAGCCATAGGTAAAATTACCATTTCTTCAGAACTTGGTGTTGAGATTGCAAGTGGCTCTAAGGGTTCGTCCTGCGTAAGAGAAGGAACTTGTACAAACCCAGCCAAAATTTTGCTACATGATTTCATGTCTATCATCCTGTAAATATCAATTAATTTTGTCCGACTATATCTTAAAGGTCCATTTTCACTCTTGTCTGAAATGGCTCCAAAAGATCGGGACTGGACTGAAAAACTGTTCACAGGGTTTCCACTAGAATTGGTCCTTCCACGACCCACAGAAAAAGTAGCATTATTTTCCCCACGCCCTCTCCCATAAGGAAAAGTAGAAGTATGTTTATTTGGCATTAGAGTTTGTTGATGAGGAATCTCCCCTTTTCCTCTACTCTGGAAGGAGTTAGATCTCCAAGGCCGATAAAGATCACCATCCTTTTCATCTTTTCCATGAACAGAATGATGAGGCAACCCTTTTTCAAATGAAACTTCAACATCTTTTCTAAAGTCCACTTTATTCCCATGCGAAACTTCTGTCTCCTTACCACCAGGTCCCCACCGTGTGTTCCATTTGCTCTCACGCCGCTGATCATAATGGGCCTCCCGATTACCGAAATCAGTCCGGCGCTCAGAGGGGGCACGACGAGCTTCATAATGCCTAATGGATGAATTCTCTGGCCAGTGATCAACTCTCCGTACCTCACCAAGATCCTTGTCTCCATCCCTCCGGCGATCTTTGCGCATTGAGGAATTAAAGTCTCTTTCTTCATCACGCCATCGTTCACAGC
This sequence comes from Erythroxylum areolatum, assembly GCA_024520975.1. Lineage (NCBI taxonomy): Eukaryota > Viridiplantae > Streptophyta > Magnoliopsida > Malpighiales > Erythroxylaceae > Erythroxylum > Erythroxylum areolatum. The sequence continues at coordinate 1,856,567 of JANIJH010000002.1, read as the reverse complement.
GACCAGTCTCCATATCAAGCAAGGAAGGTCGGAAAACATCCTTCTTCTTCTGGATCTCGTGACTCTCCTCATTATTGCTTGATGATTTTGTGCTGGCTGCGCGACTACCATAGGCTGGAAATGGGCTGGAGTGGCTCTCCTGTGTACATATCAATCCCCAATCCAGAAAATGAAAATCATAATCAACAAACATGAAAAGGAACATATCATAACAACATGACCTGCATGGCTTTTGAGTTGGAAGGGTATATAATGACACATAAAAATTTATTGAGTTATGTTAAACTATGGCATTACAGATATAGATAAAGCTATGGCATTACAGATATAGATAAGTAAGGTTCTGACTACATACCCCACTTCCTACACCAGTCTTGCTCTCACCTGGCTTCGGTAGAAGCCATTGGGGTGAAAGCGGGATAGGATTGTCACATCCTTCAGCATCTGCAGAATATATCCATTTATTAATAAAAATATGTTTGATCCAATTCACCAATTGGAGCATAAAGCTCTGCAATCAACTTAAATATATGGACAGCTCCAATTTGGCAGCAGTATTACTGGGGAATTGGCATCCTTGAGCAACTTATAAATTGAAAATTACTAGATATGGAGAGGTTGATTCGCAACAGAGGGCAGATTGTGCAATGCAATCAATGCTTCCGAGTAGAAGCAAGCAGAGAAAGTAAAGCAACCTTAAGGAAATTAGTCTGGTATTACAGTGACAAAAATCTAAACCAACTCTTGGCAACTCGGCAATTTCAATCTTTCATTTCTGAGGACAATCAAAACATGTTCAGTTGACACTTCTTTGCTTTAGGTGAGAATAATGTCTGGCCTGATGGCTGAGTCAACTCCAAGGGTTTCTGATCCACTTGAAAAGACACAACTTCACACTAGTTACGAGTGGCACTTAGGGTTTCAATATTTGCCGCAACAAAACATAACATAACAACTGAAATCTATGGATTTCCAGTATAACACTATAAGTGACCAAACCTTTAACGCTAAGCAAAATTAACTGGTACATTTATAACCAACTTTCCGGTACTAGAGGTTCCCAGGAGTCTGCACACGCCAATCACTAATCGAGAATGTTAATCAGTACGAACCCCATCTCTTACATGGTCCGATAACTCACACGAGTTCCGGACAAGGTTCGATAGATTAACTTGCTACTGTTCCTCGGATAAAGTTTTTGTCGGTGAAATTAATAAATTTGAAAAAATAAAGAAACGAAACCAAAGCACACATCGTTCTCAAACTACATTTTCCTGTGTTAAAGATGAAGGAATCCAAATGCTTTAAATATCCAGCACAAAATGAGAAACATTTTTTTAAATTCTTTCTCTTCTGCATAGTATGAAAATATACCATGAAATTGTTTTCACGGTTCAGTGATAAATGTAAAACCCTAGCTTTACAGAAACCATAAATCTCTAAACAAAAATCGCCGAATTAACCCAGTATCCACGTTAACGTTATCTAAAGCAGGGAGACAAATAGGTCCAGCTCGCAAGGGAAACTAGGGTTTTGGTTTAAAAACCCAAGGCACAACCCTAGGAACACAAGAATCGAACATGACAGAAGAAGATTGAATTTGTTTCAAGGAACTAAGAGGTTGATTGACCTTTGGAGATCTGGTGAGGCGGCGTGACGGAGAGGCCGTGGCGGGAGTCAGAGCTCGAAGTGTTAGCCATGGGTAATCGGCGACAGGTAGAGAGAAAGTGAAGACCTAGCGACAGAAGCGAGCCAAGAGAACCCTTTCTTGTATTTGTTGCGTTGAGCGAAGAGAGAATATAGGTTAAAAGTGATTGGGAGAGAGAAATTGTGGGGATGGGAGTAGGTTAAGCCGATGCCATCCCTCGGCTCACGTTAGCTAGGGTTAGCGGTTCGTTGTCCGCCCTCCCGATTTTACTAAGAGAGACGGGTTAGTTCGAATGAGTGCAATTTTAAGTGTTATCTTCACGCGCGAAGAAGCTCGTGTAAGCCACATTTTACACTACAGAGATTTGGGTTGCGTGGTTCCCACGCGATGCGAGGTTGTGTTGTGGGAAGTGATTACGGAGGTTATCTCAGTGTTCCAGTGGCCGAGTATGGTTGCGGAGGTATCGGTGATGGGTGCGTAATGCGCGACATTTTGGCGTAGGTTAAGGTAAATCTATAAGTAGATTGCGTTTTCCAGAAGTGGAAAAGAGGAAAGGCGCACTTGCGGGGTTTAGATAATCTGACAAAAACAAGAAATAAGGAAAAAAAGAACCATTTAATTATAAAGATTTTTAATTATTTAATTATTTAATTTATTTTTTAATTTTTTAATTTAAGTTATTTTAATAATTCTTAACATTAAAAACCTATCAATTTATTAATTCATAAATTAATTTTTGTAAATTAATAAGTTCATGTAAACTAAAATTAATTAAGTAATTTTTTATTTAATAATTTTTTTAATTAAACTTTAAATTTTTTGAAAAATGTAAATAATTAGTTTTAATAATATTTCAAATTTTTAAATTTTATTTAATTTTTAATTAATTTTATAACGTTTAAAATATTTAATATCGGTTAACCTTTTAAACGTTAAATCTCTTTTCTTAGTGGTTTAATTTTTTCTCTGATTTTTATAATATATCAATTACAATAAGCTTATGCATAATCAATGAGTCAAAAGATCCTACGTTCGATTCTCCTTATTTATGTTCTTTCGATCGAGCTTGTAGTATAAAGCTTGTCTAATGTAAAATACCCGATTGACTTAATTTTCAGGCTATTGTATCAATCTTAAAATTTACTCAATGCGTATCTAAAGGATAACAACTACGGGTTCCTTTGTTTTTAAAAAAATCAATAGGTCCAACTTAACTTAATAATTACAATACATACATAATATGTGTAACAATGGATCAGGTTAAATTTGAGCCCAATCAAATTAGAGTCATCTTAAAACTCGCCTGAGTCTAAAGTTCTTGATCTTTGGTTCGAGTAGTTCAAACTCAATCAAACCTTAATCAAGTTCGATTAAATGTATTTTTATTTTTTAAAATTTAAAACATTATTTTTATTAAAAGTTTCAAGCTTTAAGCTAAAGAATCTGAACCCGAGCACGGGTCGAAGTCTAATTAACTAAGGCCGAACCCAAACATTGACATTCCTATACATGACCATGGTTTGAATCAGAATTAATTTGATTTTAGATTAAATCAAATGCATTTTTAGAAGTATTGCTTAGTTGATTACTAAGCAAAGACTTCAACCCACTTTGACTAGAGATCAATGACATTCAAGTGGAACTCAAACTTAGGAGTCTTCCAACTTGGAAAGATCACTATATTTTTGACCTCAATTGAACTTTGCTCGAACTCAATCAAATTAGACTCAAACTACGAAAAAATCAAGCTTATGACTTAAACCCGACTTATTGTCATTTCTAAATTTAACTAACATACAAAAATAACAATAGCAAATTTCCCATTATAAAAGAAAATCAAGTGTCCATATGAATGCATCGTAAGGACAAACTGTTACGAGCGATGAATCACAATAATCAAAGAACAAGTACGAAAATCACAAACACAGATTTACAGGTTTACCAAAAATTTTAGCTACATCCACGTGGACCTGGTGTACAGTCCAAAATATATTATCAACCTCCATATCTCAACATAAACGATGGCATTGCTCTTTTGAGAGAGTGGAGAGTTCTACTAATTTGGGCCAACAAGCATTTAAATGTAAAAAGACAGGATTGTCATTGCCAAAACCCCCCTCTCATGGGCTAAAGCTCAACCTTATACCGCTCAAAATAATGTTGTTTTCGACAATTTGGGCCGTTTGAATCTGCTTCCCCAGATTGAGCCCGACTTAAAACCTGATCATCCCTGTTTATTCCGGGACGAACTAGGCTTAAAATGTCATCCATCTCTTTTCAGCATGAAATCAATGGAATCGCAAGTACAATAGTAAAAAGCAAAATGCAAAATTTGGCTTTATTGAATGAGCATGTGCAAAGGATGCGTAAATATGAGAGTTTTGATCTAACTTCCCCATGATACATCCACTTATCATCAGAAACATGATCGAAACAACAGTCGAAAGTGAAGATGCTATTCACAATCTTGATAATGTCAAGAAGGATCGTGCTTGGAAATGAAAAACATCAGCAGATTAGGTAGATGTATCATGTTTAAGATACTTTTAATTTACTATGGACAGCGAGCAAAAGTGTCCGGTAAAAACTCACTTATATCCGAGGTAGAAGAGTAGGAGGATTAGCCGGGACATCCGAACTTTCCTACAAAGTGAAAACACAGTAAGAAAAGGAAACCTTCAGTCACAATTCCTGAACACAAACTGTTGTAATTTAAAGATCTTTTCTGTCCTGGTATACCTCCAGGAACTTTGTTAGCAATGTCGACGTGCTGTAATTGAAGCCCTCGACGGGTTCTCTCTTTGTACGAGAAACATGAAGCTGTTTTCTAACTTGAGTGGCCAGTGACTAGAATAAACAAGTGTTATCAAGAGTAGAGGAAGCTAAAGTTTAATAAATGATTTAGCAAAACAGTTGGTAGCATGATTCATACCTTTCCTAACTCAACTCCCCACTGATCGAAAGAGTTGATGCCCCATACAAAACCTTGTACAGCGACTCTGTGTTCATAGATGGCCAACAACTGAAAAGAACCAGTGAGTGTTCCAAGTATTAAGTCATGAAGGCGATAAAGTAGACATCATGGCGGAGACAGATGACACCTCTGAAAACACACAAATGATTACTAAGGGGACAAAATGCTTGACAAAGAAAAGCCATATACCTGACCAACTTTATATGCGTCCAATGATGAAAGCAGAAGGTTGAGAGATGGCCTATTGCCAGAGAAGGTCTGCAAAAATCGAACCGTTGGAAGAGTAATTCATCTAAGAAATTAGTGACAGCAAGGCTTACAACAAAAAGCTGCAACATTTACCTTGTGAGGAATGAGATTCTGTGGAACATTCTCCTTTTGCAACTGCTCTGGTGTCTAAAGAAGAACAATAATTAATCAAATACCTAGATAGGCTAATGCTTCATCATAAAGTAGAACATATTAGGACTCCATGAATTATCGCAACCAGAGCATAAAATCTACCTTGCCGTAAGCCAGAGCATCCGGCTGTGCGAAAAAGTTGGACATAAGCTCATCATGGTTATTCACAACCTCGCCTGTCAAACATATTAAGTTTTTAAGTAACATAAACAGGACAACAAAATCAAAGCTTCAAGGACTCAGATTGGAAAGCTTGAAGATACCTTCTAGGTATACAGGCTGCTGGCTCTTCACAACACCAATAAAATCACAGGGAATCACACGTCCCTGAAGATTTCAGGACGATGAGACGATGAAATTCAACTTGTAACCATTTAAACAGCAATAGTCTGGTGAGTTCTTTTCAACTAAATACGCAATAAACATAAAAATCACCTGGTGAATTAATTGATAGAAGCTATGTTGACCGTTTGTTCCAGGTTCACCAAAGTCAATTTCACCAGTCTCAAATGGAAGCGGAACACCGTTAATTGAAACCCCTTTGCCATTACTTTCCATACTAACCTGATTTGAACAGATTGACCAGGTATAAGCAAATCTAACAACAAATTTCTCTATCACCCTCTTCCAGGAAACTTAAACAAGAGCAAGCTGGTTAACTATACCTGCTGAATATGTGGGGCAAATTTCTCCAGAGCTTGAGTGTAAGGTAAGATCGCCTGAAAAATTACCAGAAAACTTACAAAACAATAGACAGAAACATGCAATAACACTAAGCAACAGAAAGTTGAAATAGCGGCTCTAAAGAAGTACTCACCCTTGCAGGATATTCAAAAAATGAAACATTCCACACGCTCAGCAAACCTAAAAGCACCTGAGGGACATTCGTGTTATCAAAAAGTCGAAAATCACATGAAACACATTCGTGAGTACTGAAATTTTTCTCACAAATGCCATATATGCAGTCATGCAACAATCCAGGTCCCATAAGGTGCAGGTTTATGATACTTACAGGGATATTTTTCTCAAACGGTGCACAACGGAAATGCTGATCAATGCTTGATGCTCCTTTTAGGAACCTTCAAGTACATGACATCATAATAGTAATTTAAAAAGCAATGACTTATTTATTTGATGAAAAAGTACACAATTTATACCTCTATTTTGACTATATCAAAGGAACACCAATAAGGATTTCATTGATGACAATGCATTTCATAAATCCAAATTTATTAACAAAGAAATATTTCTTATAAATCTACTCTCCCACTTGGAAGAAATATTACAAACAAATGACCTGAAATCTGTACCGAAAAGAAATAATAACAGCTCCTCAGTTCAAGTTGTAAATAACAATTTGCATGTCAAATATTTCAGAAGTGTTTGTAGGAAATTTGAGGTAATCAGAAGTAACCGTACTTTTCGACTATTGGAAAACCATACTGGAGAGACAAGGGCAATACACCAACAGCACTACAAACTGCAATGAATAACCTAATTAGGACCTTCTGCAAATTCACTGAACGCCCCTTCAGAAAGGAAAAAAACTTACCACTATAGCGGCCACCAACCCAGTCCCAGAATGCAAAAGCATTGTTAGGGTCAATTCCAAACTTTTCTACAAGCTGCATTAACATAAAATTGAACACTCAACAATGGAAGTTGCCACATATCCATCTTGTGCTTGTAATAACACTAACTTGCTCAGGTGTAAGCCTTTCCAAACCAGTTATCAATACTTCCCATTGAAGCGAAAAAATGAAACATTTTATGCACATATCAAGCAGACAGTAGGATTCCCATTTTCAGTATCATGAGAAAGTGCAAGAAGAAAATTGTACCACAAGATTAGTGCTAACAGCCACCATATGCTTCACAACAGCAGAAGGTCTGAAAAACAATTCAAGAGCAAGTAAGATGTGACCAAGGAAGACGAAGACATACGGAGCTTTTCCAAACAGAAGTTACATATAGCACAGAGCAGGCAGTGAATGGATTATGAGCAAGCATTACAAAATCGCAGATCCCTCTACCAGTCTTATAATGTTTAACTTTCAATATCCTCATTTCTTTTAAGTTTCTGATCAGAAGCCATAATTATTAATCTTACTTCAAATATTTAGAAATCTGAGATGCGATACAATATTGCACTGACCCAAGTTCTTTTGAAATCCAGGCCCTTAGTGTGCGGGCATTTAACATTGTTTCAGCTGTGGTAAAAGTTTTTGAAACAACAACAACTGCAATTTAGAAAACAAAAAAGTTAGAAACTTCATAATAATCTCAAGATACAACCAAATTGATTGAATTAGCAGAAGAAAAGAGTAATTCACCGAGGGTCGTCTCAGGGTTTAGGCCAGCAATATTTTTAGCAACATCAACTGGATCCACGTTGGCAAGACTGAAGCAGAAAGCAGAATACATCAGGTTGTCAAAACATAATGTTACAACAGGTTGAATAATCTCAAAGAAAGTTATGATATAACTTTTACCACCATAAAAACCCCCTGCATATTTGAAACATATGCCCAAATGAGATAAGAAGAAAAATGAAAGTACTTACAACCGTAGCTGGCGTCCTTTAGCGTGTTTGCTAGCCTCTGGATCTGCAAGTTGACAAAAAGCAGAAAAGTTAATCCATGGACAAGCTTTTGTCACGGTAAATTTAAGATCCAACAAATCCAATAAAGCAAGCATCTGTAGAACCTGTTTGAAGAGCAGTATGCACAAAAAGAGGACCCAAGAAGCTTCCTCCAATACCAACTGATACCACATCAGTCAGTGGTTTTCCTGTAGCTCCAACCTAGCATAATTTGGATGTTACTACAAAACAGGAGATTCATGCATGAAAATAAAATTCAGAATTGTACTTACCCAAGAACCATTCCGGACCCTCTCTGAGAAGTCTTTGATCTTGTCCAAAACATTCCAAACCTCTGGCACAACATTCTTCCCATCACTCTTTACAGTTGCATCCCTTGAAGCACGCAAAGCTACATGCAGCACAGACCTATTCTCAGTGCTGTTTATCTGGAAGTGCCATTCAAGCATAATGTGATTAGTCATATCTTCGCAAAAGGGAGTTATCAGAATCTTTTAAGAAAAAATGAAAAAATTCTTATAGGAATGAATTCCACAGTATGCAGATGAAATGGATCAAAAACCAAAGAAGAAGAAGGGAATAGTGACTTACACGATCTCCATTAAACATGAGGTTAATCTTTTCCTTGAGATGAGCTGCCTACAATGAGCAAACAAGGAGATACCATACATAATCAGTAATTTTATCAGGTAAAGGCGACGTAAGAGATGCAGGATAAACTCAACTTCACCTCTGCCAAGTTACAGAGTTTATTCAATGTGTCAAGAGTGGCACGTTGTCTTGAATAGTCAAGCGTTATCCCATCAAATTCCCTGTGAAAGGTAGTCGAAATATACATAGTTATACTGCACTAAAGATTAAAAGGAGAAATCTTGAAGTTTCGACATTTTCCAAAACAGAGGTATCATACACCATCATTGATTTGCATCTCTCAACGTCGTTCATCAAATCCCGCAGATGGGTCTTTTTAACGTCCTCGACATGGACCTAAAAATATACACAAGATTCAAAATCACAAGACCAATTCAATACGCTCATTTCTGGCATTTGAAGCCAAGCAATAAGATGTGATTTTCTTATATACCTTCAAGTCTTTCCAGGGCTGAGTCTCGCAGATTAGAGTTGATGAAGCCATCTAAAAACAGGGGATAAAAAGAAGAACAAGGTACAGATTGGTAGCAGAGAAAGTACTAATCAAGACAAGAAATTGAACTTAAAAACGACTCCTTCCAGCTCCGTTCTTTATTGTTATCTTTCTTTTTAATGGTTAAAAAGCCAGAGAATTCAATACAACTCAATAGGGATGACCGGAAAAGGAAAAGAACAAAGAGACAAAACCAGCAAAAACGGATCAGTGACTGACGTCAAAGAGCATAAAGAGTTTTAAGACGATGAACCACAAAAAAATCCAGAGAATCCAACTGAAAAGAGAAGGAGGGAACCTGTAAAAAACAGAGCTTGGAAGGCGGAAGGTGGAAGAGGAAAACTGATTGAGATTAGAGCTCAGAGAGAAGTGGTGGAGAGAGTTTGGATGGAAAAGAAGTTGGCAAAAGAGAGCGAAAAAGAGAACAGAGTACACGTGTTTTCGTTGTGATGTGTTGAGAAAGGCTTCTTCTTGAGAAGTCGATGGGATGCGTTAAAGCAGAGCAAGGGCGTCGTTCCCCTACGGTGTGGATCATCAAGCAGTGATGTGATCTTGCCGGTTTTGCCATTCATGGGGCGCATGCGCATCCGGTTTTTGATCTTTGTTTGACTTTGACTACCTAGAAGTGCGTACTTCATACGCTGACGTGGCGCCTTATTTAAATTTTTTAAAAGATTTTTATATCAATAATAATTGTTAAAGGTAAAATTGAAAACTTTTAAATTAAATCGGTTAAATAACAATTGATATTAAATTATCATAATCGAATAAAATTAAATTTTTAAAATATGATTTAAAGAGATTTTTTTATTTAAAATTTGATTAAAAAACTATTAAGTAAATTTTAATTTGTTTATTTTACTTTATAAGTGTTAATTAATTTACAAAAATCGATTAGTTAATTAATTAACTTATTCATTTTTAATAATAAGAATTATTGCAACAATTTTAATAAAAAGATTGAAAATTAAGCGGACAAATTGATTAATTCAAAATTTTTCATAATTGAATTAATTAAACCGATTCAATTTTTTAATCACTACTAAAAATAGAAATATTAAAAAGTTAATTTAATCTTTATTATTATCTAAATGGTTGTTTCCATTTTTACTTTTAGTTTTTTGTTTTTATTTTCAAATTTAATAAAAAAATCTTGTTGTTTGTGTTTTTAGCTTCTATTTTTGGTTTTGGTTTCTTCCAGCTTTCAAAAATTATTAAAACCATAAAAAAATAGTTTTTATTTCCTATTTTTGTTTTTTATAGTCTGATTTACTATCAATTTGATATATATTATTTAATTATTTAATAAAATTATGAATAATTTAATTCAACATGATATTTATATATTTAATAAATTAAAATTAATTATCAATAAAATTATGAATAATTTAATTTTTATTTAATTTGTATAATTAAATTATATATAATTAAATTTAAAATATTTAAATATTTAAATAAAATTTGATTTAATAATTAAAATATATTTCACATAAATATTAATTTATAAATAAAATTTTAATTTTTAAATTATTTATTTTACTAAAATAAAATAATTTTATTAATAATTTGTTAACAAATATTATATAAGAGATTAAATAAATTTATGTAAATAAAAATAATTTTATCTTTAATTTTTATCTAAAATATAATTATTATCAGTGATAAAAATATAACTAATCAAACAAGTTTTTGTTTTTATTTAAAAGAAAAACATAAACAAAAAATTGAAAACTGAAAACTGAAAACTACAAAAAAAATTAAAAGTTGAACAAAACGGCAAGTTATTAATTTTTAAAATTATTAATAACACTTTAAATCTTTAAAATAATTTTTAATAGTTACTAATGTATAAATTATTAATTTAGTTTATATAATATCACGAATAGTTAATATGGATAACTAAATATTTATATAATGTTAAATATATATTTTTTATTTTGTTTTTAAATTATAAATAAACTTACAATATTATTTTTATTTAAGGTGAAATAAGTTTATGTTTAATAAAATGTTGAGATATAAATTATTTTATGAATTATATATTTTAGATAAATTAAAAATTAATAACATAATAAGTGTAGCTCTGCAAATTTTATATATTTAATGTATATTCTTTATTCATTTTAGGATGGACCCCACCTTAATATCTAAGAAGTGAGTTTGGACTTGGACAAGAAAGTGACAGACAAACTAACAGATGGAGATAATAAAATTTTAAATTTATAATATTGTTATTATTATGTAATAATAAATATATATATATATATTTCATTTTCAGATTTTATTATATATTCGGCACATGTTCCTATCACATTTTATCACCGCCTCTTGTCAATCAAAATATGACATAAGTAATCTGCTAAGCCACATTGATTGGATATATAAAATCAATTAAGTAGGTTTTACATGAAATGGTCACTTAATATAGTATCAGAGTCTTTGTAATTAAGTAATTATGAAGTTAAATTCTACCATTCACCTATTATTCAATACAAGGTAGAGTGAGCATGTACAAGTTTAAAACTTAAAAGGCTTTCACTTGAGGAGGTATGTAAGTAAATATATAAAATCAATTAAGTTGGCCTCACACAACAGTTTAAGCTATTGTGGTTAAACGGTCACTTAACAAATATAATTTATAAGTTGCTTTAATAATGATACGGGACATTGTTGCTGAGTGAATCGAGAAATATTTTTTTTATTTGTAACTTTTGGACTCATGAAAAATTTTATCGACAAAACTCAACGAAGTTGTATTATAGGAGTTAGTAGGGTTTATAGGTTGCATTGCTAAAGATACGTGACATTGTTATCATGTGAATCGAAAAAGATTCTTTTTGTTGTGATTTCTAAACTCGTAAAATATTTCACCAATAAGCCTGAACGATGTTGTTTTGTAAGTTTGCAGCCTATATTTTAGTCCAAAGATTTATATAATATATTTCATAAGAGATTAAAGATAAACAAATATTAACTATGATTTATATTTCAGATATGCTAGCTGAAACGTATGTTATTCTCTTTTGTATGAGCATTAATTCTCAAGACCTATCTTTTAGAAATCTAAATTGACCAATCTTTTTTTTGATAATTTAGTTAATTTTATACAAATTATAAAGGCTTATGTACATCTTCAAAGACTACCAAAACAGTAATCTCTTGCCCACCAAAAAGGACTAACCTGAGGGGATGGCTTAAGTAAGCAACATTGCCTCTTAAACCAACCTTCTTACCCCTATAGAACTTTTGTACCAAAAAACCTTAAGGATCTAGATCATCATCCTAGATCACAAAATCAATACGTACATTTTATAGTACCATTGATCACTCTTCTAACAAAAATGATCCACTTAAATGTTTCACTGCCTGTGACGAAGGGACTGATGGTATCCCTCTATTTACAATTGTCTATCATGGTTCCATCCGAAAGGTGAAGCTTTCATAATGTTTGAGGTTATAAGCATCTTTGCATGAGCCTCATTGATGTTTTAGTGAAGGTCTTTTGCCTGCCAACTCCTTGCTTAGCTGATTGGAAAGATATACTTATCTTAAAACTGGATTCCCTAAACTGACTAATCTTTTCACATATAACTTAGGCCTCAAAGAAAATTTATAGTCCAAAACTTTTCTATACAGAAGATCTTCATGAAGAGATAAGTGCAAAGTATACTTGTTTTTTTTTTTTTATAAATGTAGCTACATTATTCCATAATCAAGCTTTTGGGAGAGATAAAACATTAAAAATGTTATAGAACAAAGCACACAATATTTTTAGTGTTAAATATTTCACTTAAATATTTTATGCCGTGTAAAAATAGAGATGCCAATCTCAGCTCGTGGCCTGCCCCGACCATGGGCTGATCGACCTATAATCCGACAGGTCATAACTCGTCATTTTTTTAAAAGAAAAACTTTTAAAATGACGTTGTTTTGGAATTAACTATTTGTAACATCCCATTACCCACCTTATAGATAAAATTGTAAATGTGGGAAATTACAGAGGAAATAGGAAACATATTTCATGCTCATGCATTTCATGATATGCACATATATGTAAATAGTAAATTTTTGCATACATCAAAATGACAGTACATACATTAATGAATAATTCTGGATATAATTGATTGAGTTATGATTTTTGGGTGTTTTGAAAATTTTGAATTTATTTATGTTGAAGATTCTATTGGACAGTAAGAATCTTGTAATTGTGAATTCTGTTGAATTTAGTCTTAAATTTTGGAAAATTTTGGAGAATAGGAAAAAGACATCAAATTGAGTTTTGGAGATAGTTGAATTGTAAAGATGGGGTTTAAGGGAGTTAGTTCAAAAGAAACTAAGTTAGAGTTGGATGTGAGGGAAGTGACAAATATCTCTTAGGCTGTGTACTTAGCTAAGATGTAGGTTACTGTTTTTGATAGTTGAAAGTTAAGTTATATATCTAGATTCATTCTTGATGGTGATCTTCTTCAAATTTTCTTCACACACACGGAGTTTTCTATCTAACCCCTTATAAGAGATTTATTTGTTTTCCCTTTCCTACACCAAACCCACCTTGCTATTTGTGTCTTCTATCCTAAGAAAAAAAAACCAAATATTGGTCATTGTACTTAGTGCAGTACATAAAACGTGTGGAGTTTAGGGCTTGAAGATTTTAGACTTTTCAGCAGGTAAGTGGTGAAGAAATCCTTTTGAGGATTTGTAAAATAAAGTTGATAAGTTACTGTCATTTGCATAAAAAAATGACATTTACGTATTTGTTCATAAATACTGTGTTATTGGGGGATGAAAAATCTGGTTATAGTGTTAATTTAGTGCTTTGAACGATAATGAGCGATTGGATGTTGTAAAATACTGAAAGTTTGATAATCTGAAAAATATTCACTGAATATGCCTCAATCTTTTAGCCACAACGTTTTCTCTAGTTATCCAAACGAGATGATTCTTAATTTGGATTAATCTAGAAATATATGGCTATATTTCGTATGAAGACATTGAATTTCAATTCTGTCTCTAAGAGTCTCAAAATTTGTTATGAAGTGAAGACTGGGTCCAGTACATTAGGAGCTGAAGGTGAAATTTGTGTTTTAACTTTGGGAGAAAATGAGGATTTATATAGATAGATTTTGCTAAAAATATCTTCTTCGAACTTGTAGATGTTTTTACCAGCTTTCTAACGATATAAAGTTTGTAAATTTTGGATATCGGAGTTGAAAGATACGAGCATTACAAGTTATGAGGTTTCATCGTCTTAGTTTGACTTTTTGCGTCTGAGTTTGACCTTCTCATTTTGCTTCGTCTCATAATGATGTTAGTATCGTCTCAGTTACTGTTCATCATCTTAGTTTGACTTTTTGTGTCTCAGTTTGACCGTCTCATTTTGCTTCGTCTCATAATGATGTTAGCATCGTCTTAAAATGACATCATTATCATCTCAGTTACTGTTCATCATCTTAGTTTGACTTTTTGCTTTTCAGTTTGATCATCTCATTTTGCTTCGTCTCATAATGATGTCAGCATCATCTTAAAATGATATCATTATCATCTCAGTTACTATTCATCATCTTAGTTTGACTTTTTACGTCTCAGTTTGACCATCTCATTTTGCTTCGTCTTAGAATGACGTCAGCATTCATCTTATGACGTCAGCATCGTCTCATTTTGGCCAGAACAACTTCTAGTCCAAATTTGATCCTCTAGATGATAGAATTGGTCTTTAAGTTCTTCATGAGAATTGTAGATCTTTAAGTCCTCTTTCTATCCATCTAAAGAATACCTGAATCTGAGTTCTTTACAGAAAGTTATACCTATTTTTCCAATTTGTCTCAGTACGACGTCAGCATTCGTCTCATGACGTCAGCATTGTCTCATTTTAGCTAAAACATCTTCTAGTCCAAATTTGATCCTCTAGATGATAGAATTGGTCTTTAAGGTCTTCATGAGAGATGTCGATCTTGAAGTCTTCTTTTTATCTATCTAAAGAACACCTGAATCTGAGTTCTGTACATAAAGTTATACCTATTTTTCCAATTCATCTCAGTATGACGTCAACATTCATCTCATGACATCAGCATCATCTCATTTTGGCTAGAACATATTCTAGTCCAAATTTGATCCTCTAGATGGCAGAATTGGTCTTTAAAGTCTTCATAAAAGTTGTATATCTTGAAGTCTTCTTTATATTGATATAAATAATACCTCAATCAGAATTTTCCATAGAAAGTTATGTTAATTGTCCCAAGAGAGGTTCAATATGATTGAGGACCAAGTCATGTTTGATTCTTTTGGCCATAACTTCTTTTATGGACACCCTAGGAGGCCAGGTTTTAAGTGGGACCGTTTGTGACCCCTCTGCCCTTTCCTGGGATCTTACGTGGAATGGTAATACTGTCTTAAGAGACTGTTTGGCAGTCTTTCCTGGGTATTACCGAATCGGTTCACTTCACTAGTTATTTACCTTAGAGGGAAAAATACCCGATTTTTGATTCTTGAACCATTGGATTCGTAAGACGTTGCTCTATATCTCTTAAAAAAATCATAGCCATCTGAAATGAAGCAAGAAAGATTGAGTGGAAAACATGGGACGAGTACAGTGAGTGTACTCTTAAATAGTATGAATTGATGTTATTCTATTGAATATACTTCAGTATTTTGATAATTTCTGGAGCTCTATAGATCCAAATGAGATGATTTCTGATTTGTAATAAACTAGAGACATGGAACTATAGATGGAATGAGAAATTGGAACCTAATTCAGTCTCTAACATATTCAAATTTCGGATAAAAGTTGTGCATAATATACTGTTATGGACAAGAGCAGTCTAAAAATGTTTGAAGTGCATCTTTTGAATCACTAAACCAAATTGAATGATTTTGGTGTCCTTAGAAACGTAAGACAATAGAAAAGAGTCTTCTAGAATAAAGTTGCTATGTTAGAATGTTTAAGGGTATTTTTGGCAAAACACCTAAGTGTAAAAGACATAAGGCATAAATAGAAGGGCAAATAGGACAATTCTCAATCATTAAGGGCATAACTGAAAGAAAAAGTGTTGTCTTGCTTATAAATGAAGAATAAAAACGTGAATGGAAGGATAAGTAAAGGAGAAGAACGAAATTCTAGAGAAAAGAGAGAGAATGTTATGAAAAAGAGAGAGAAGTACAGAGATGAATTTTGATATGAGAACGATCTTATGATAAAATTGATGGATTAATACCCGGGATTGTCATGAACATGCTTCATACATATTTTATATACACACTTGTAAATATACAAATGCTTTTAATTGTGTAAGTATTAATGTGTGTGCATCGTGTATTTTGCATATTAATGATACAGGATGAAACATCCCCGTCTAGTCGTTTCCGGATCATGAAGCTAGTGTTAATATGGAGCGTACTATGAGTAGACCTAGATGGTCTCACTTCATTGTTTGCTTTATATTAAATTTTGTATACATTGATCTCTGTATGATGAATGTGTATATGAATGTGATTGATTGTGATGATTGATATGAAATATTGAAATACCCAATGTATGTGAATAAGATGAACTAAGTGTTTTTTGAATGTGCGTTGCATGCAGGATGATAAGTGAATGCTCAACTTAATGTTGAATGTCGGACTATGATCCGATGACATGTGCAAATATGATTGAGACATTTCATAAAATGCATGTTCAGATAAAGGCGTTGTGACTTGAGTTGCCTGTATGAAGGGTTTCCACGTAGAGTTATGCTTCGTGATTATGTGACGTGGCTGAGCCTACGAACCAGTATTCCTTTCTGACTGAACCCTACGGGCCAGTATTCTGTTCTGACTGAGCCTACGGGCCAGTATTCTGTATATGCAAGCCGCACTCAGTCACAACAATAAGAACGAATGTGAGTTTCATACAAATGGCATATGCATAATATGAATGTTTAAATGATCTGAATGTAAAATTTGAATTCTGTATGATATATGTGTAGGTGATATCTGGCTGGGTGAGTCATCGAGGATGGTCGCTCATTGAGTTCACAAAACTTATCTAAAATTTGCAAATACTTTTCAGGACTCAGAAGAATACCCCGTTAGGCCAACGGGAGTATACACACAGCATTCAAGTGAAGGATAGAAGTCGGGATTAGTTCGCGTCTAAATTGCATTTCTCTATTTTTGTATCGAATTATGTATTCCGCACTTCTTGTATAATTTGATATTCCGAAATGATTCAAGTATTTTGTATTTGTGGAAGGGCTCGAATGACTATTGAAAATTGTGTTAATTGAAAATATTGATGAATGAATGTGGGGTCAATTTGAGTATGTATTCCGCATGTTATGTTATTGAAAAAAAAATTATACCAACTTTTGTGATATTGAGTGCTTTAACACGTCACCCTTGCTGGACACGGACTCGGATATCACTATCGATATCGGGTTCAGGTCTTGCGAGAGTAGAGTGTAACACTATTGGACCAACCTGTGACCGTCCAGCCTTAGTCTGTGGCCTGGCCGAGCGAATTTAGACCGTGGCTCAGTCAATCAGGGTCAAAATCGCGCCAAGTCGGACCCTTTTTGACATCTCCATGTAAGAACTTAATTTGCGTGAGAGTTAATGAACTTAATTTGAGAGTGTACATTAACAAGATTAATAATAAGAATTAATTATAAGTTACATTTATAATTAGAGACGAACATTTTTAAGCATGAGTCTAAATTTAGTTGTTTTCGACTCACAGGTTAAGTCCAGGCTCAGACTGACTCGATACTTAATTATTATAAGTAAAATAACATTGTCTTACTTAAAAGAATTGAGTTTCGAGTAAGTCTAGACTTAGAAAACTCAGATTCGGATTCAATTAAAAAATAAATTATTATACATTTAAAATTTGTTAAGATTATTTTTAAAAATTAATGAGAGGCCGGCCTATTGATTTTTTAATAACAACAACAGCAATAAAATAAAATAAAATATAATAATAATAATAATAATAATAATACGGATGAATACATAAAATGGAGGTTTACATATAGTTCTACGAGCTAACAAACGTTACTTTGTTTTTTGAAACATAATTACAATTTATTTATCTCCAATTATAAACATGTAACTAGTTACTTACGTTGTTCAGAAACCCCACGAAGCACACAAAACTCCAAGTTCTGTAATGTACAAAAAATGAAAAAGAATAAAAAGCACGTGTTTCCAAAGTTTTTAGATCAAACTCTCACGAGAAGATCTCTGGTGGCCTCGTCCAGGAGTCCATTGAGCACATTCCTCTCAACGTCCCTGACAACATCGTCCTTTTCGAGGGACGCAAACCTAGTTTTGTCCCAACCAAAGTCCCACATGCAGTTCAGGTCTGGCTCTCTGTCGTAGACGTCTTCCTCCAGCATTTTGGGAAGGTAGTCTTCCACAAGACAATCCGCACCATCGTCTCGACCGTAGGATTTCAGGGTCGCGATGTCTTGGTGCAGTAGTTTGATCAACTCGTCCAGAGATGTTACTCTCGTGCATGCCACCGATACCTTCATGAAAGGATGGACGCTGAGCTCTTGTGTCTTGCCTTTTCTCTTCATCAACTCGTAGCCGCAGTCCAGTGTGATATTGCCCTCTTTGTCTTGGTATTCCAGCTCCAGACTCTCGGGAGAGTGAAGAATGTCGAAAGGAATGTTGAGTTTGAAGAGTGCCTCTGCTGTGTTGAGGAATAGTTGACTTTTCATGAGGATCTGCTTCAGCTGATTTTCACTCGCTGTGAGCGGCTTTGGTGCTTCAATTCTGGGTTGTTTTTGGTTATTGGGTTGTGAAGAATAATGGGTATCGACGATATTAACCTCCCTAGCTCCTGAAAACAGTTTCAGGAATGCGGATTGGTGATTAGGTCAAGGAAGGAACTGGAGACATGAGCATGCTCAAGTAGTATCATAGTAACTGAGATTCTGCAAAGGCAAGGTCGTACTTACCATCAAAAGAATCCAAGACCATGTTGCCAGAATGCGAGTCATTTCTCACCATTGAATTTATGTTCTGGCAATTCACAATGTCAAACGATTCTACATTTGATTAAATGTTTAGAAGTAGAAGCGACTGGAATGTATTTTGAATTAGACTATTGTTAGTTTTAATTAGCGGTATAACTTACATTTTTATCAGGAAGAAGCATTTCTGTGCTGATTAGTTGGCATTCATTGTCGAGCGGAGGACAGTACAGATTGGAATCTTGTTCATCTTTTAGTTGCAGCTCTGACAATGCACTGGATTGTTGTCTGCTTGCTACTGGTTTATTAGATTGAAGAATCCGTGCCTCTATTTCTTTGGACTTGCTCGTCTTCCGATCCACTTCTCTGAATTCACCTGGTTTCTCATGTTTTCTTTGCTTCACTTCTTGCAATATGGAAATCGGACGCTTTGATACTCTCCCCATGTTTTGTGAAGCTCCACCTTTTCTTGTTACTAGTTCATTGATCTTTGGAAGGGTCTCAACTTCTTGTATTTTGGCCCTCCCTTTCTTTGATGCTGGCAGTTGAACAGACTTCTCTTCTTTTGCTGCTGACACAATGCTCTTTCCTCTGTTAGATTCTGATCTCATGTTTCCAGGAGGGGTATAATGTTTGGAGCTTGTGTTGACTGAATCTTGCATCTCAGTGCTAAAGTGGGTCGAACTTTTTCCTCGTAGAAGGTCTTCATCGTGCCTGTTATTTGGAATCCCTACTGATTGCATTCCATTAGTATGTTCTTGGCTTACAGGCAAATACTTGTTTTTCATGTTTGGAGGAGCATCCGTTGGCCTTGGCAAAGTCTTGGAGAGGGATTCAATTCCTTTTTGCGGATTACTGTCTCCCACATGATGCATATTGTCTTTCTTCTCGGAATTCTGCAGTATACGAGGCTGTTGTAATGCAAGATCATTGGGAGATTTTTTATGGTTGTGAGAGAGATGCTTCTTTACATCTCTGTTTTCTGTTCTAATCATGCCTAGGTTACTTTTCATCTGTCCTTGCAGTCCCATTGTGGCTTCTGATCCTTTTTGTCTATGTGATGCAGTCTGTCCCAGCTCATGCTTCAGAAGCAAATCATGAGTTTCACCTCTTTCTTTGCCTTTCTGTTCCTTGAGCTTTGGATAATCCTGTTTTCTCTGTTTCTCCTGCGTATCCTTTCGGTTTTCAGTCCTTTGGTTCAAGGGGACAATACTGACGTGGTGCTTATCTATTTTCGAATTGGCCTTATTAGAGATCCTCATCGGTTTTATCTTTTCCATGGCTTCCTCAGGTGGTTTTCTTTCACCAGATAGGTTATTTTCTGCTTTCAGGGCGTATGCAGCTTCATGAATCGCTTTCATCTTGCCGGATTGTGCATCGTTTGGCGTTTTAATTGGTGACATCTCATTCTCAGCATCTTTCTTCCTTTTCTGATGTGAATTGCTTCCCTCCGCAGGTCTTTTTGTGACCTTGGAGCTGTATTCTTTCCTTATCGTCTTCTTTGAATCTTCAGCTTCTGGTAATTCTTGAAGCCCCATAAGTTTTGCAATGACATTTGGTATCCTTGCCTTTTCTGTTTTTGACGTCGATGAACTCAAGTAATCCTTACGCTCTGAGAATGCTGCCAGAGTATTCTGTTCGCGGCCATAGTTACTTGATCTCTTGTTAGAGGCTGAGCTTGAAGCACTTAAAGCTCGTGCCTGCTGATTGAAATTTGCAGCTTCAGATGAGTAAGTCAGGATGTAACGAGAATTCCTTGAGGAGTTGTCGAAGGAGACTATCGACCGATCAATTTGCTTATGTCTATCTGAATGGATGCTATTGTTATTATCATCCTCATCTTCATCAAGCAATGTGATCCTGCTTTTGCTCTGGGGCTTGATCATGTAGTCTGAAGCTTCTTGCAAGTTTACAAGCATACGCAAGGACTCTTCCAAATCTATAGCTCCTTTCAGCAGCTCCTTTCCAATTTCTATTGAATAGCTGTCAAATTTGAGACCATTAGAGCAAGCTCTTAGGATCTGATTCAACTTTTGTGCCCCTTTTGCAATTTCACTGATATGGAGAGGGGAGAATGCAGCGAAACCACCTGTCGACGAACGATCCATTGATCTCCTTCGGATACTGCTTTCCGTCTTGCCTAAATCCAATGACCCTCTATTGATCTGGTTCAGGAAACTAAGAACTGTACTATTTCCCAAGGAATCAACCCTTTGCAGCTTTCCTCCATTCTCGAGGGCAAAGGTTAGAGCCAAGGAGAAATCTCCTGTTTGTGCTGAGTTTTGATCTCTTCCGTAAGGAACTATCTGTTTTGAGCCTTCCCTGACGGCCAGTGATTTACCGCCTCCTCGAGATCCATTTTGCATATTTCCAGTTTTAACACCATTCTGCAGATAAGAACCAGTACATTTCAGTTCAAGTTTTCTGAAACATACTCAAACTGTCATCAACTTCAGCTGTGATAAACTTACAGGTTGGTGCGCTTTCATATCCCTGGATCCTCTATAAGTTTGCATGGAATAAGAATATGCATCTGCCAATGTACGAGTCAGTGAAAATATACTGATGAATTTAACCAATCCCAATTCAGCAAATTTCTAGTCTAAACTGGTGTTTCTTTTCATACATTTCTCTTAAAGGTGCTGAAATTTTGCAGCTTATATTCACAGATGATCATTTCATGGATTGTCTACTATGGATTCCTAATCTGTAACCTCATGCAATGATATGTTCATCTTCCATCTTCATCAGAGAAAAAAAGCAGATGACAATCTAAAGAAACGTACTTGTTCATACTTAAACAATACACTTTGATCCTGAACATGTACTTGCTTACCTCCTGTCTTTTGTTTTGAGGTATTTGAGGTCTGAGGAGCAGCCATTCGTTGCTTCCTCAGCCTGAGATCATCCAACAGCTTCTGTGCAAAGTCTGATCTCTTGGCCATGCTTCTTTCCTCGGGGATGGAACCAAGTTCCACTCTCAGCATTCCATTTACGCAGCTAAGTAAGATAAAAAGGGTTTTTGGTTTCTTCTCTCTGGTTGTGAGGTTTCTTTCAGAGTTGGTTGAGGTGGGAAATCCAGTGCCAGGGCCAGTGCCAACGTAATAGGATGAAGCTCTGAATTGAAAGTTTGACGTAGACGTCAGCTCTCTCTCCCCCTCTCTGTCTCGCAAAAGGGTCTTTGAGCATTTTTGGTATCATGACTTTGATTCTAATCCAAGCAATCGCGGAGGTTTCAAAGAGCTTCTCATCAAAGACTTTGTCACTATTATATCCCTTCACTCGTTCACTCAATTCATTCATTCCCTTTTCCCTTTTATATATTCTCCACTGGATGATGATGTTATAATGTTTAATGTTTATACCAAACTCAACACAAAACTGTCATTGATGTGAAAGGAACATGCTCTACGTGCCATATACTCCTTCCATACATGTGTTTACCTTATTTAAAAACTAGTTTAATAATTAAAACTTTAAACTAGTTCCGTAATAAAGAGATGTTTGAAGATATCTGATAACATACAACCTTATTTTTATATAATAGAGAGACTGTTTTCAATAAACTTACACGCAGATATGATAATAAAAAGTGATAAAGATATTTAAAAAAAGTGATGTGAAGATATTTTAAAAAACATATATATAGAAAATAAAAATAAAAATAAAAATAGAAAATTACAACTTAAAAAAAAGTTACAAATTTTCATTAGGAGATGCAAGTTTAGAACACAAAATTTTAACAAATATATATAATATATTGCAAAGTACTGCTTATACCTAATATGATGCAAAGTTCTGTTGATATAGGAGATAAATATTATATATAAGATATGTATTATTACTTTATTAGGATAGATAAGGTTAGCTTCCTATTTTAGTGGGACTAGGAGATTAGTTTAATAAATTTTGTTATTAAAACTGATTAATTTATTAATTAATAGGTTAATTTTTATAAACTAAAATAAATTATTTAATTTTTATTTAATAATCTTCTTTTTTAATTAAAATTTAAAATTTTTAATAGGTAAGATAATCTTTTCAGATTCTTCAAATCTATTTAATATTTAATTAGATGTTTTAATATCGTTTAAAATTTTTAAATTTTAAATATTTTATTTTACCGGTTTAATTTCCCGTCAAATTTTGAAGAAATTGATTTTTTAACCTTATATTAACATTTTGAGCCTTTAATTTCAATTTTAATATTTTAGAAAAGTTTACACTAAACTCTTATAAAATAATATTTTAATAAGAATTATGTTAAAATACATAACTTTATATTTAATTGATAGAGAGATTTTTTATGATAGACTCGTTAAAAAATTTAAAAGAATAGTTAAATATATAAATAAATAATTACATAAATTTAAAGATTAATAAAAATGAATTAAAATTAAAATTAAAATTATAATAATGTGATATTTTATTTATTTTTTTAATCATATGAGTTTTATCCATCATTTTTTCTAAGAAATGAGGAATCCGTAGCTACTATCTTTTAGATGCGTACTGGATAAATTTTCGAATTGACACAATATTAAAATTTAATTTATGTTTTGATGAAATTTTAAAAATTAAAATTATACTTGTTGACCAAATATTTTCTACAAATAAGGATGATAATATGCCTATTTTTAATATTAAAGTAGTATTATTTTATTTTAAAACAGGCACGTAATAATAGAAAGAGGTGGTTATCCGATAAAAGCTAGAGTGAAGCAGTTGAATTTGAAGAGCTTGAGTGACTTGCAATGCGGGTGTGTCAGGAGTCATGCAAAGGTGAAGCACGGGAGCTGAGGAAGACTGAAAATTTATTAAATGATTAATGTAATTTATAAATTATTAAATATAGGAGTTTATTTATAAATTTTTAATATTTACAATATCCTTTAAATTTAAGAATTTTGATAAATATTTGATTTTTAAGAGTTTAATTTTATATAATTGTATTTATTTGGTCATGTTTTATTTAAAAATATTATATATTATTATTTATATTTTAAACTTTATCAAATTAACACAAATTTGGATCGATAAATAGGACTATCACTTTTAGCCCAACTCGATCAACCAAGTCGACCATTACTTTAAAAAGTAATATTATTTTTAATATTTTTTAGAAAATATAAGATAAGTCAAGTTAGCCTAGTCAGCTTGTAACCAGTCAAATTATAAACTAGGCTACGGCTGAGATATTAACATTTCTAGACTCTCAATCGGATTGGAGAGTGAAATTCATGAAAGAAGTAAAAATAATTGAAATTTCATAAAGATTTAATTAAAAATAATTTTCATATTTAATTTATTATGAAACATTTTATCGCGTGCATTTTGAATATATCTATTTTTAAAATTAATTTGGTCCAATCAACTTTATTTTAATAATAATTATTAATAATAAATAAATAATTTTTTTAGAGCTTCAACTTTTTAAATAATATATATAATTTTTTAATTATATTTTAAAATTTTAAAATTTATTAAATTTTTAGTACATATTAATTAATTTTTAACATTTTACGCGAAGTGTTATAGAGGATTAGATAAGTAGACTATAATTAAATTTTAATTTAATAAAAAGAATTTTAATTAATAACAAATTTAATTAACATATACCTATTCAAATTATAATTTTACGAATTATATATATTTTTTAATCGAAGCTTAGCATAGTAATTTAGGTCGATCATGGAGAAACACTTGGCTTATAAGCATCGGCAGACGGACGAGTTTCGAGAACCTTCTAGGTTAATCCTAGCCGTCCATCACGTTGAATAATAAACCGTTGGATCCAACTAGGACTCTTCTATAATTAGGGTTGAGTCTTCTGGTTAGTTACGTCTCTGATTCCTGGCGGCAACTTTTTTCCTATATAATGATCTTTTCTTATTCTAATTAATTGATTTAGCTTCCGATCGTGGGTTTGATCTCTGCAGCTCCGACTACTTTAATCGAAGGATATCTGATCTTTATGGGCTCGTTTTACTAGGTATTGTTCTTATTTTGATATCTCAGGTCTTTAGATCTGTTTAGCTGTTTTGTATCGTACGTGGTTTTTCTAGATCTAAGAAGGTTTATGTATGATGTTTCATGTTCTTTTTCAGATGAGATTTAATCTTGTGTTCTTTATCTTTTTTCTAATCTGGATGTTGAGGATTTTATATTGTACATGATTTTTGTAGATCTAAGAAGGCTTATTTATCATGTTTCATGTTCTTCTCCAGATGAGACTGAATTTTATGTTCTTTATCATTTTTCTATTATGGATGTTGAGTAGTTTCTGGATAACTTTCATTTTCCTGTTGTGTGTACGAGACTGTTTTGGTTGATTACTTGTTCAAGTATCGATTTAGCGGTGATGTTTAGATGAAACTGTTCTAGGTATTTTGCCTAGTTTTTGATTGTTAGTGTTTGGTATTTTTGACCGGGTCGTTGGTGATTAAGCAGCTGTATTGGACAGGTTGACCGTCTTCTTCGTTGAAGCAAATATTTGCTGGAGAGGGAGTTGTTCAATTAGCCAGTGGTATCGATGGCTTTGCTGATAGGTATTGAAAAGCGGCAGTATCGTCAGGATTACTGCCAGGAGTGAAGAGATTGTGGTATAAACAAAGTTTCGTTATCTATCGAGGCAAACTATAAAGTATTGCTGCGGTTATTTAAATATAACTATGCTGTAAGGTATTGGTATGGGATAGCTGGGATGATTGATGGTTTACTGACTGATGGTTTTGTAGATTTCGGATGGAGAGGTTAGTTCCTTGTGTTTAGATTTATATATTGTCGTCTCCAGGCCTTTGCCATGACAGGTGCGCTTGCATGGCAGGTCAAAGATCCTTAATGAAAATACATTTTTTGGGGTTTTGAAGGGGGAGATGGCACGGGGTTTGTTTATTTGCCCGGCTCTCCCCCTTTTGTGCGTGTGTTCTCTGTTTCCTCTTCCTCTCCTTTAGCATCCATGGTTTATCCATCACTAACTACCAAAATGTTTATCAATCACCAAGCAATGGCTCGCATCAAAGCTAAAGGAATACATCTCTATGGGGAAGTTTGGAAAATTGCTTAAAAGGTAAATGTTTCTTTTTTTAAGAACACATAATCTGAAAACATTGGTATTGCACATTGGCCACTTGGGTGCGTCAATTCAAGAACATGAATTTCGAAATCTAGTATATTCTCATCCTCACTTTTGCTAGGAGGCACCATTTACAGCTCGAAAGTAACTATTATATCTCTTAGTTGTAACGACTGCATTATTTGGATATTAATATCCAACAAATTTAGAGAACATGTGCACGATACTGTCATTGAAAAGTTTTCACAATTCTTGAATTACGGGCAAAGAAGGAAATAATTTCGTTGTGCATGTTTGAAAGTCAAATTGTAGTCTTAGCAGGAACTATCTCCAATCTTTTCTCGAGTATATCTGTTCACTGTTTCACTTAATGAGCTGAGCCTTCATTGCTATCAAATGCATGCAAGTTTTCACTGCTGCCTTCCAAATTAAAGAAGCTTTAAAAATAAATTTAATTTTGTTGAATGAAATAGATTGCAACGTGTTTGTTGTATGCATGTGATGTATTTATTGTGTATGATGTCTATGGCAAGATCAAGAAGCTTTTAGTCCCATTAGATGTAATCCTTATGTTTAATAGTTCTGTTACTGTATTTGGGGAGAGTTAAGGATCGGTTCCGGATGTTCTTCTATAAGGTGAACTTGTACAGCATTTCTAGTTACTGCATCTATTGAATTTTGGGGAACTGTATAGTATCTAGAGGGCTGTTGTGTACGTCTGTACCTGTGTACATGCCGTCTTTGCTGTTGAGCTGCTACATGCTATCTTTGCTGGAGAGCTGAGACGTGCCATCGTTGCTGGAGAGCTGCGACGTGCCATCTTTGCTGGTGAGCTGCGGATTCAAGGGTGACTTCTGTCTGAACAATCTTGAAGGACTATGGCACTGAGTTCCATGCGAGGCCAAGGTTTCCCTACTCATATAACTGATTAGAATTTCATTGCCCGGGAGTTTGATTGAAGGATTTCATTGCGGCCAAATTCAGTTGGTAACTTGTCACTCCAAGACTAGTGCTCACATGTTGTTAACGGGTGAGACAAGTAAAAACCCTAATGGTAGTTTGCACTGTTTTGATATGTATCATGCTTGTTTAACTATCACTGTCACCCAGCACCTGATCAAAAATTGCATGCAAGGGACCAGTGATGATATGTTACCTGTGTATTTTCCACAGAAGCTGTTCACTGAAGCTAGCAACATGTTGACGAGCTCATGGCGCACATGACCTATAATTTGAGACTATTCGTTTGCATGCAGGGGTGCTCACAAGTTGAACGCTGAGAAAATTTCAGCAACCTTATAGTGTCATATATGATAGCTGGTTAGGCCCCTTTGCCTAGATTGAAGTTACTACTTTAGCACGAGATTTTGCATTCCATGTTTCAATTGAATTTTGACTTGTGTATTATTCCTTCCGTTGGAGCGTCTTGCTTTCGATTCACTATACACTGCACTCGGGAAACTGTTGGTCATCAACATTTTGAATCATAGCTTATTTGTAGGAGGATGATGGGTTAAGCAATCCCATTTGTTGTTACTTTGTGTGTCTCTGTATATATATAGCTCTTTGATAGTGGGACTTGTTGAAGTTGGTTTGTACTTCCCACTGATTTTTATTTGAATCTTGTGAAGAACTTGGGCGTCGCCCGTCTTCATGCAAAAGCTATACCGTTGTAGAGGAATAAGAAGGACGAAATTGTAGGTCCTCTATTTGCTTTTAAGGGTGGGGGATGGCGACATCTTAAATACAAAAACAACAGTATCGGGTTCAAATCTTGAAATGCCTTTTCAAGGGCCGTTCGAGCTGTTGATTGCCAAAATGGCTGTTCTAAATTGAACCGAGAACATTTCCAAGTGCCTACGTTAACATCCTCGTTTTGACTTTCGCCCATGTCTTTGGGTCAGGTTTCTGTGATGGATCCATTAGCTCAAAATGGTAAGAGCGCCCAAACAGAAGTTTGGGAGGGTTGGTGGTTCGAATCCACCTGGGTCCTTTCGTGATGGAGGTTTGCTGAATTCCTGACAAAACGACGCAGCGATGTTCAACAACTGGGCTCGTGTCATTTTTTCGAATGCTGCTCTTGCAGGCATCTTGCGGTGGGTTGCCTGGGCTTCGTGTTTGTCTCTCAATTCTCTTCCAACTGTCAGGTATGGAGATTCCTCCTGAACATTTTTAATGTGATATTTCATTCCGTAATATATAATGTTATGATTGTAGTATCCAAAATTTTTTTATGTGTTTTCGTTTAGTCTGGTTATTTTAAAAATAGTAGATTTATATTGGGGTTAGAAATTTTAAATTTTGAAAATGATTATGTTTTTTTAATAAATTATTTCAAAATTGTATGTTATGAAATGTTGAAAGAGATCACAACAGAAAAAAGATTAATTAAATAGGTTTCTGTCATAAAGATATTCGTGGGAGGGTTGAGTGGTGAGATTAAAAGAGGAAGGCATGATTGGTTTCCAGGAATAAGAATTTTATTCCTAGCATATTCTTAAATTTTAAATAATTTTTTTAAAATTTAAATAATCTTTTGTTTGATTAGGTAAACATATCAGAATAATTAATCTTAAGATTAGGTGTTTTTCAATTTTTAATAATAGCTAAAGATGACTTTATATATATACATATATATATATAATAATAATAATAATAATAATAATTTTTAATAGTTAGTAGAAAATTAATAATAATAAAAAGAAGAAAATTAATAATGCTAAGTAATTTAATAATAATAATAAATATAATTAATAATAAGAAAAATAGTAAGTAGGAAATTAATAATAATAATAATACAATTAATAATAATAATAGTAAATTAATAATAATAAAGAATTTAATAAAATAAAATTAATAAACTTAATAATAACAAGAATAATAATAAGTAAAAATTAATAATAATAGTAATAATTAATGAATAATAATGATAATATGTAAATAAATATAATAAATAATAATAATTATTAGCATCATAATAATAATAATAAGGACAAGATTTCTTGATTTTTGTCAGTTATTTCTTTATTATTTCAAATTTATATTTTTTAGACTATTCATTAGCACATAAATTCTTTTGTAGTAAATCAAATTTATTTTATTATATTTCTTGTTTTTATATTTTTAAAAATAATTATTTTATTCTTTATCTATTCTACTCTTTAAACTAAACAGGCTAAAAGTAACATAACTTTGGTGTCTAACAAGATCTTTGTAACAGTTTCCTTATTAAAACTATAGTTAAACCAGTATTTATTTTTCTTTACTGTTTAATATCTAACATTGCCATAATACAGTGTTTTTTCCTTCATTTTACTTTTTTTTTTTTTGTAGTCACGCAAGTAAAGAAGACGACAGGAGGGGTGGTGGATCCGTTTGGCGTGTATTGTTTCTTTGAAAAGTTCAAAGTCTTCTTGTCCACATCACACTGTCCTCCATAGAATGGTATAAATTAACGGTTGGATTCACGTGTGTAGTTATTGTTTCATGCAACGTCCATTTCATTGTCGCTTTCTTTAACTACGTCGTCTACAAAATTAATAGCCTTAGGCTGCGTGTGGTTGACGTCTTGAAGACAGGACACTGAAGACAGAACAGAACAGAAATTAAAGACAGGGAGGTGTTTGGTTGCAGTGGACAGAACAGAAGAAATTGTCCGCGTCTTTAAGACAGAAATGTGTTTGGTTGCAGTGGACAGAACAAAGAACTGTGGTTAATGACAAAAATGCCCTTGCAGTGTAATGTATTGGAAAGATGTAATTCATTAGTAATTTTCTGGTTTGTAATATTTATATGAAGGGTATTTGCAACTCTAATAACATTAATTATCTTATTAATTATAATCTTTGTATTTACAATTATTATTGATATAATTATTATTAATTTTTGTAATTGTTATAATTGTTGTTATTTCAATTCATTGGTTATTTTATAGCGGTATCAACTTGTATTTGATTATTAAATGCAACTATAATAATAATAATAATGTTATGATCATAATTTGTGTAATCACAATAATTGACATTAATATGA
>JANIJH010000002.1:1791859-1826634 GCA_024520975.1 Erythroxylum areolatum | reverse complement strand
GTTATTTTACTCACGGTAATGATTCATTAAATTGTAATCCTTATGCATACATAAGTGCATTTATCTATTTTCCTATGTAAAGAACGAAACCAGAAAGTTATTAAGGATTTAACAAATGGAGATCCGAAGATTCAGAGCACAATCTTCGGATCCCATCATCCATACCAAACATGCACAACAACGAGGAGTGTAAAGTCTTACCGAAAAGAGAAGGAAGATGGTAGCAAGCGAGGTTGGAGAAGACCGAGGTTCGCCGGAGATGGGATTTTCCGTCTGGCAACACAGACGCAAACATTGACCAAGTTATGGAGAATAGAGAGAGAAGGAGAAAACCAAACACCCGCGTAAGAGGGGGAAGAGAAGACAAGAAACCAGTGCTATACTTACCGCGAAGTGGAGACCAAGCCGAACCAAGGAGGTGAGACGGAGAAAAATGGATCTTCGTCTTTTCTGGTTTCAGACCTACGCTGCGTTTGGTAAAGAGGCTAACCCTGTCTTTTTGGAATCTTGTCCGTGGGATTGCTGTCTCTGTACCTGGGTTTAGTTTCGGACAAAACTTTGTGTCTTTGTCTTATGCAAACAGGACAATTTTGCTTGAAGACAACAACCAAATATCATGAAGGACAGGACTTTAGTGTCTTTGTCCACTGTCCTTATCCCTTAGGACACTAACCAAACGCAGCCTTAGAAAGGTCGAACTTCTTGTCATATCACTAGAATTAATAATTCAAAATAATAATAATAAAAAGCAATTAATTTAAGACAATATTTTTAAATAAATTAAAAACAGAATAATATATTATTTTTAAAAATAATGTCTTAATACCATTCGTATAAGATTCTTAGTTTTTATTTTTTGAGACTTGGTATAATCTCTTTATTTTTTATAATAAAGGACAAAAGGAATTTTTCATTAAATTAATTTATTGCTAAAAATTGATTAATTAATTAATAAAAATAATAAATTTATATAAAATACCCTTTTAAAAATGTTGGTTATTGCTCTCAAATCGGAATTTAAATATTGTTAAACAGATAATTTTAATTATATAATTATATAAGATCATTTTAAAATTAAATTTCAAATTTGAGTTTTAAGACTTAATTTCCACTGGGATGGAATAAGAAAGGCTCCAAAAGTAATATAGAAAGTAGCAACTCCAAAACAAAAGAGTATAGCCATTTGATGCATGTTCGGAACACTATTAGACTTTAAATTTGAATGTAGGTCCTTTTTTTCACAAAATAAAAAAAACCAAAATTTCAAAAAATAAACTAACAGGCTGTTTGGAAACACCTTAATTGAATTCAATTGTCAGATGATTGGAAATACAAAAAAAAGAGATAGGTTTAATTCATGCATGTAATTGAAACTCATCATTTTTACTAATTGAATTCATTAATCCAAGTATCGGAATTGAATTCATGCAAGTATTAATTTGGTAAAGCTTCTTGTGTCACACACACATTCAAAGCATTGCTCCGACAAAAATATGAGAATTTCTCACCCATTTTTTCCTGTAAATAATATTTATATATGATTATAACTAGATTAATTTTTCTTTATGTTTTATATTTGGAAATTGTAATTTTAAATTTATTATGAAATTATTATTGTAAATTTAGAGAAATATGAGATTTTTAAAAAATAAAGAATAGATCATGAAATCCTTTCAATCAAACTGTATTAATTTATGCACTAGGTCTTCTTCAATTTTATAATAATAATTAAAAACTTTAATATTTTTTAGTATAGGGTAAAAATGTTATATAAAATAATTGAATTCATCTTGATTGTATTACAAACAGTATAATTGAATTCAATTTTAATATTATTAGATTTGTTCAAAACGGTATAAATTGAATTCAATTTAATCTTATTAATATAATTAAATCTAATTCGTTAATAAATTCAATTAGAAGATTTTCAAACAGCCTGTAATTAGCGCAGTATTTTACGGTACAAAGTTCCTTGCTTGTTTCGGTGGATGAATTCTATGACTATCATTGGAAGTTCTTGGAATATATACATACCTGGGCTGACTAAGACTATAAGAAAGGTCATGTTATCCATGATTCCTTTCACACTATACATGTTAAAATTGGACTTTGTGTAACTTTGTGGCTTCTTTGTCTCGTCTCGTCTGCATAAAAGCGGAACAAAATAATTGATCCGCTTTCTCTTTATGTGTTAGCAGTTTGATACTGTTCTCTTCAAATTGTGGAGGAATCGTTCTCCTCCCGTCAATTCAAAACTAAAGAAAGGAAAGAAGTCAAAAGAAACGGAGAGTGCGTGGAAGGCAAGTCGTCCTATTGCGCGGTGGTTGGGTGGGTGCGTCATGGCATTTGAACGCCACTTCTAGAAGCGCCACATACTTCTGCATGTGACATTGACTTTTGGTGCCATTTCTCTCACAAAAAATTAAAAAAGAAGAAGAAAAAAAAGTCAAAGAACATCACTAATATATCATTTAGTAAGAGAAATTTATTCTCACCATTCAATTGTAAAAATTATTAATTTTTTAATTTACTTTAATAAATTTTGTTATTAAAAATTAATTAATTAATCGATATATTTTTATAAATCAAAATAAATTAATAAATTTGTATTTATAGTTTTTATTCCGGTTGAACTTTAAATTAATATAAACTTTCTTTAATTTTATTTCAAAATTTTCAATTTTATTCAATCTTTAATCGAATTTATGAAGATCTAATACTCATTAAACTTGTTAAAGCCCTCTAAAGATGGTCGAGTTGGTGGAATGGAGAGGCATAAGATTAAAAGGTCTTGTGTTCGATTTCTCATATTACGTTCTCTCTATAGAGCTTATCGTACTGGATTTGCCTAGTGTCGAGTATCTAGTTAACGTGATTTATAGGCTATTGTGTCAATTTGAAGGTTTATCCAGTGCGCATTCAAAGAGTAGCGGCTGAGAAATCTCCTACTAAAAAAAACTTTTTAAATCTTAAACTTTAAATTCAAGTCTATTTTTAAAACATTATAATTTATTATGAAACAATGAGAAACACAAGAACAAGAAACTTTGATATTAATTGATATATTTTTATAAATCAAAATAAATTAATAAATTTGTATTTATAGTTTTTATTCCAATTGAACTTTAAATTAATATAAACTTTCTTTAATTTTATTTCAAAATTTTCAATTTTATTCAATCTTTAATCGAGTTTACGAAGATCTAATACTTATTAAACATTTTAAAGTCCTCTAAGGATGGTCGAGTTGGTAGAGTGGAGAGGTATAAGATTAAAAGTTCTTGTGTTCGTTTTCTCCTATTACGTTCTCTCTATAGAGCTTGTACTGGACTTGCCTAGTGTCGAGTATCTAGTTAACGTGATTTGCAGGCTATTGTATCAATTTGAAGGTTTATCCAATGCACATTTAAAGAGTAGCGGTTGAGAATTCTCCTGTTACAAAAAACTTTTTAAATCTTAAACTTTAAATTCAAGCCTATTTTTAAAACATTATAATTTATTATGAAACAATGGGAAATACAAGAACAAGAAACTTTGATTATTTTGCTGTTAGATATTTTTTATAGCAAAGAAAAATTCAAAAATAACCATGACATGTTAAAATTATTATTTATTTAGTCATCATGTCATTTTTATTGATTTTATTGTAAATGATGTAATATATTATTATCTGAAATTATAAATAAATAAATATAACTCTTTATTAGTTAAAAATAAGATTTTATATTTCTAAACTTTCAAAAATGTTATATATAAAAAATTTCTATTAAAATGTTATTATTCTAGTAGTAGTTATTTTAAGTTTATATAAGCCATTCAGAAAACTAGTTAAGAGTAAGATCGTATATTATTGGATCTTTTTAGGCTTCACGTCTCAATGAAAATTTTACGTTGTTGCCTTTTGATGGTGTGTGGTGGTCTAAAGTGGCTGAAAAGTTGACTTCTTGCTCTACAATTTTACTTCAAGAATTACCTCCAAATTTCAAGTCATTTTTTCGAAATTTGTCTTACATTCTGCCTCTTCGTTTGTACTCAGGAAATTTCAATTTTTACAAAACTTCAACCATCATATCTAAACACCATAACCATCACTTCTAACCACCTTAGACTACTACACGCCATCACCTTTTTAGACATTTTTACTTTTTAATGATCAAATTTTTACGTGCAAGGGATAGCACAACGCAAGATTTTACGTTTTTAACTTTTGTGTATCTTTTGTTTCTGTGCGATCTCAGCCGTTCAATTTTTATGAACTTTATCTAGAACAGGTTATCTGGTCTGAAAAAAACACACACATCATTAGCTTGAAAGTAAATTCTAAGCAATTTACAACACAATCAAATTATTTACATAATCATTTGCATAAAAAAGTGGAATCTAAGTAATATATAACACAATCAAAGAAAGGAAGAGAGAGAGAGAGAATAGTATTTTATTCATAAAACTTTATATTCAAAGGGACACGTCACGGAGCACATAATTCCAAAGATGTCCTCAAAAGAACCAGCTGAGATCTGCTACAGTGAACCAGCAAAACAGGTGAACGCACGTGAAGGTATTGGAAAGTAGGAGGTGCATAACCGTGACGGAGAATAACAGGCGTGTGGTTTTAGCACTGTTCAGTCTGCCCAGACCGTACGCTTTGCACAAGAAAATATCTGAATACTGAGCACGGTTACACGGTTAAACAGTAAAAATTCTCTTTCTTTGCACAAAAGAACAAAACACAAACTGTTTAAGACAACACAGACCAACGAACCATCTGTGTTGAGTCTCTGAAGCCTCTCCTGGGTCTTTGGGGCCTCTCTCTTTGGAGCATGTTCGTAAAATATTATATATAACATAAACCGGTTTTCTCATAGGAGCGTTCAGCTTAGAGATTTTTGTCTCCCTGTCTCCTTCCACTTGGTGCGTCACTCAAAGCTCTGACCTTTTTCAATTAGTTTACACGGACTTGATCTCGTCTCCTATCAAGTTTATGACTTGGGGGGGCTTTTTGGTTCTGTGTCCGCTGAATCTCCCGTGGGCTTGGATTTTTTTTTATAAATTTTGTCTGTTAATCTTCAGATATGAGATTCTTCTTCTGTCTGATGGTGATTTCCGTGAGGAAGAGATGAATTTCGTTTTTCCTGGTAGAATCTTGAGTTTTGCTCTGCAGTGACTCGAAAGTTTCGTTCTTTATTCTCATAAACTAAGACAGGCATGTGTTTGTGATATTTCCTGTGATTGGAAAGGAAACAAGTTAGAGATAATGGAAATTTAGCTGTTAAATTATATCTATTTAGCAATTCGTTGTATCTGTTTCCTTGCTCTAGAAGAAGTTGACTTGGAAGTTGCTTAGCTTATTCATGAATTTCTGGGGCAGTGACCGCCTAATATTTTAATAGAGTTATGTTGGATTGAAGCTTTAGATCTGTCATCCCTTCTCTTAAAAGAAATGATGGTGATATTATGTGTATAAAACAGATTCCAGTTGTGGTTATTCTGAGTAATCTGTTGTTTTGTCCGATTATTTCAGACAATTTCAAGATCAGCTAAATGTTTCGCCGGAAGAATCATTCCTCTCCCGATCAGGAGAGTGAAGCTCTGCAACATGAAATGAAGGTGATTATCAGATTACATATGTTTGAGGTGATACTGTCTGTGACAGGCTTAATCTTTTGTTGTTTGTGTTCAGATCAAAGAGCTTAAGGAAGCAATTGGACCACTTTCTGGACGCAGTTTACAGTTTTGCACCGATGCTTGCTTCAAAAGATACTTAGAAGCTCGGAACTGGAATGTAGATAAAGCAAAGAAGATGTTGGAGGAGACACTTAAGTGGAGATCAACCTATAAACCTGAGGAAATACGCTGGGTAGGTTGTTCATTTTCTTTCCCACTTCACAATGATATGCATGCATAACAAGATTACACTTCCTATGATCTTGGAGTATAGAATTTTCCCTCATGAATGTTCTATTGTTAGCAAGAAATTGCAATTGAAGGTGAGACTGGAAAAGTTTACAGAGCTAATTTTCATGATCGAGAGGGGAGGACTGTTCTTATACTCAGACCAGGAATGCAGGTATGGCATTGGGAAGATTTGGAGCATGAGTTCTTGAAATTTTCATGTATTTGAAAACTAATGCTATTTCATCTAGTGTAGAATACAAAAGCAGTGGAAAACCAGCTTCGACATCTGGTATATCTTATAGAGAATGGAATCCTTAACCTTCCAGAGACTCAGGAACAGATGTCCTGGCTGATAGACTTTACTGGCTGGTCCATGACCAACAGCGTCCCGGTCCGGACTGCTCGTGATACAATTAACATATTGCAGAACCACTATCCTGAGAGGCTAGCCGTGTCCTTTCTGTACAACCCCCCTCGGATTTTTGAAGCATTCTGGAAGGTTTGGATTTTGCTGCCGTCGTTGCAAACTGAGAAGCTGTTAAAATTCCTGATTAATCACTTCAATTCTATGTCACCTGCTGCTAAAATTAGTTGCCGTAATTGGCTAGAACTGGTAGCTACAGATTGATATGGATCTTAAAACCCCTTTTCCTTGGTTCATTCACTGAGACATCACAGATTGGCTAAAGCACTCTGGTCTCTTATTCATTGCAGGTTGTCAAGTATTTCTTGGATGCCAAAACTTTTCAAAAGGTGAAGTTTGTCTACCCTAACAATAATGATAGTGTGGAAGTCATGAAGTCCTTCTTCGACGAAGAAAATCTTCCCAAAGAGTTAGGAGGAAAAGCCATACTGAAATATGATCATGAAGAGTTCTCGAGAATGATGGTTCAAGATGATCTGAAGACTGCCTCTTTCTGGGGATTTGGCAGCAAGGTTCATCAAGCTGGAAACGGGCTTCATGGAGCTGAAGTGGTACCTGAACCTCTCGGTGCTGTAACACCTCCTGCCAGCTAATTGCGTGCAGAATGTCAAAAATGCAGATCTTCTGCAGGCCTTTATTGAGCTTACAAACTTCATTTTTAGCTAACAAAAGCTGTAAACCGAATTCTGACCAGGATAATAAGAGGGAAGCTAACCTCTTTTTGTGGTATTTTAGGCTTTTACATTATCCTTAATGCACTATATCTCTTTCGCACAGTAAATTGCCTGGAAGCAAGCATGTGATCAATAACAAACCGAAGGAACTAAGAGCATGCCTAATAAGTTATGACCATGGTCTTTGATACTGGTTTGTGTTACCAGTTTTAAGGGTACATATTCTCACTGCCGATACGAAGCATGAGTGATGAGTTCAATTCGATACTAATCATATTCGCAGGGAGGAAAAAGCATACTCATCTAGTCTCAAGCTTGACAAACCAAGATTTTATTTACAGGGAAATTCAAGTCATACAAGCTTAATACATGTATCAACTTAAGATCAATGAAAACAACTGTCATCCCTTGGCCCTCGCAGGAACTAATTCTCTGTCAAGCCCGTCTAAGACAACACAATATCACACAAGAATTTACGGGAAAACACGAAAAATGGAAAATTCATAGTCAGCTGCACAGTGACATCTAACTCAAATTCGCAGTCTTGCCGTTAAGTAACTGTCTTTCAAACAGAAGAAAGTTAGCTGCTTTTGGATTTTCAGGAACTGGGGATTACTAAGAGAGATCAAATAAGTCGCCTTTTGAAGTTTCGAGAGGTAGCTTGGTAAGTGCGAACCAACAAACCAACTCCTATACCAATTCCAACGCAAATGCCAAGTCCAATCCCCACACCAACCCTCACACCTGCATTGAA
The DNA here is from genome assembly GCA_024520975.1 of Erythroxylum areolatum. NCBI lineage: Eukaryota > Viridiplantae > Streptophyta > Magnoliopsida > Malpighiales > Erythroxylaceae > Erythroxylum > Erythroxylum areolatum. Next base: position 1,818,887 of record JANIJH010000002.1, on the reverse strand, counting down.
CCATGATAATTCACCATCTTCACCTTCCAAATACTCCATCCTCCTCCAATACATGTTACCATAATCTTCTTCATTTTCCAGTTTGTAACTCTTGTAATCAGCAACCTGCAATTGAATAAAGGTTCCAGATGAGCTGCAGAGAACATGTTCAAAAGAAATATAGAGAGAATCCCTAACGTGTTGCACTAAAATGGCCTAAACCTTGGAAGAAATTAGAGATTAGATGTGACAACAAATTGGACAAAGACTAACTCTTATCTAACCTTGGAAGACAAAGCTTAGTTCGTATCTGATGAAAATATTCAAAGCATACAGTCAAGCATAGGAATTTTGAAGTTGACAGTATAATCTAGGGACATTTATGTTTTCAGCTAAAGGATAGAGCTTTACGAAGATTGATTCAAGAAATTTCGTTTGATGAAGGTTCCAACTGCAATTTTATCCAATCAATCATAGCCTATACTCCAAATAAGAAAAGCCAAAAAGGGAAAATTTTCTGTACAGATACGAACCAACCAAGCAATTACCACTGATTTTGGTGCAACTGTGTCTGTCCACACCAAGTTAAATGTCATTAGTATTCTCAAGTTTCTTTGTCCAAGATCCTCATAGATCTGTCGCTACCCATGGGATCAGCCACTGAGATAAACAAGAGAATACTACCCGACAATGACTAAACTAGTCGCTGGTATACCTACCTATGAGGTTCTGATCACCATGCACGAGTTCAATTAGCCTGAGGACTTAAACTAGAGACCTTAGACATCAGGTTCCAGGAAAACATAGATAAAGCACTCAAAGGTGACCAAGGAGATAGCAGGCCCACAGCAAATTGGAAGAAATTAGAGATCAGATGTGACAGCAAATTGGACAAAGACTAACTCTTACCTAACCTTGGAAGACAAAGTTTAGTTTGTATCTGATGAAAATATTCAAAGCATACAGTCAAGCATAGGAATTTTGAAGTTGACAGTATAATCTAGGGACATTTATGTTTTCAGCTAAAGGATAGAGCTTTACGAAGATTGATTCAAGAAATTTCGTTTGATGAAGGTTCCAACTGCAATTTTATCCAATCAATCATAGCCTATACTCCAAATAAGAAAAGCCAAAAAGGGAAAATTTTCTGTACAGATACGAACCAACCAAGCAATTACCACTGATTTTGGTGCAACTGTGTCTGTCCACACCAAGTTAAATGTCATTAGTATTCTCAAGTTTCTTTGTCCAAGATCCTCATAGATCTGTCGCTACCCATGGGATCAGCCACTGAGATAAACAAGAGAATACTACCCGACAATGACTAAACTAGTCGCTGGTATACCTACCTATGAGGTTCTGATCACCATGCACGAGTTCAATTAGCCTGAGGACTTAAACTAGAGACCTTAGACATCAGGTTCCAGGAAAACATAGATAAAGCACTCAAAGGTGACCAAGGAGATAGCAGGCCCACATGTGAAAGACATCCTCCACGTGGCTTAAGTATGAGAACCATTCACGTCAGACTCAGAGCCTGGCAGTGAAAGGATGTTGAAAATAATGCAACGGGAAGGATGAAGAGAAACAATTGAGTACTATCTCAAAAGCTTGAAAAAAGTGCCCTGCACATACCCATGTCCACGTCTAGGATAAGATTCTCCATGCAAATCCAAGTATCGATGTCTAAGCATGGGACTTATTATAATAATGAAACATGTTTCACGACAGGAAACAGACAAGAGATAAAACATCCCACCAAAAGTTAATAGCTGGCTAAGTACAGAGAATAACAGCACTGAAACATGGGATAATTTAACATAATACAAGAACACTAATTAATGCCATGTCCATAGTACAAGAACACTAATTAATGCCATGTCCCGTAAATGGTAATCAGATCACATGGTTACAGGAACGGTGTAAGAGTATTTACCTGAAGATCATCTCCAGATGAGTCGTTTTTGTGGGATTCAGTTGTTTCATTTTCTGGAATTGAATCCAACATTCCCTTTCTGTTATGCTTCTTGCGATAACTAAGCTGCAGAGTCTTGGTTAATATGATAGGCGTTCCTGAGAAGCATCCTGTAATATAAACTTCAATGGTTGGTGAAGGCAACTCAGGACTGGCAAGGTGTTTCCCTTTTAAGAAGCCAGTACCAGCTGTGATTTCTGATTCACAGTTCATACTCCACCTCTTGACATTGCTTTTTGGTTCTCCTGTGAAACCATTACTGTTGGACATTTCAAGGACCCCATAAAGAATGAGATCATCTTTATCAAACACTTCAAATTTCACACTCCCTGTTGTTCTAATACTATCTGTACTAACAAATGTAGCTTCCTCGGATTTCTTGTCCATTCTGTCTCTTCTAAGAAGTGAAGAGACCCCATCAGAATACATGCTACTTTTAGCACCATTAACTTCCAAAAGGGTATCAGGGCTTAAAGGGATGTGGCTGAGGGTGAGAAATTCCGGGGTCAAATCATCAACATTAAAGTTACTAATCCTGACATAAAACACTCTCAAATCAAACCAAGGTGAAGAGAATTTGGTGTAAGGTTGAAATGGAGAGTATCTAATGATCTGAAGATTGGAATTTGCTGCTTCAACGTTGCTGGATGTTTCATAAGGATCCTCCATGATGGTCACAAGGAATTCAACCCTTAATAAAACCTCCCAATTCGGATTGAAGAAAGAACATGTAGAGGATCCTCCTAGTAGCAATCAAATACGCAGAAAAAGACCTGTTGCAAAATAAGCATATCTGCTTGTTATATGACACCAAAGAGTAAAAAGCCTTTAGGATCATCCAAGTTAGAACAAGTTTAGCAATTCATAAACCCAGAAACCTAAAAATAGTCTAAAGTTGATGTACACATATACTCCAAGGGGACCTAATCCTTAGGAAACAGAAATCCTTAAATTAAGGAAAACGTAAAAGAAAAGGCCAGAACAAAATAACAAACTGAAAACAAGTTTCAACTGTTCTACAACACTGACTGATATTACACATAAGCACGCACAAACCGTAATACCTATTCCAGGAACAGAAAAAATCTAAATAAACTAAACCGCAAACTCGAAGACATAAACTGGAAAGGTAAGAGACAGTGTTGAGAAAAACCAACCAAGAACATACCAAGATAATATCACCACAACTACCAGATAACATCAAGGTACAAAACCCACCAACCAAATCTTCAATTACTAAGAAAAACGTGGAAATCTAGAAGAAAATAACCAGCTTTATGTGCAAGTTACCGGATTTATCATACAAGCAGCATCACCAATTCAACACAGAAAAAAGAGGAACCAACTCGCCAACACTTGCAGAAACAGAGCAAGCAATATCAACCCAAACTCGAAACCGAATCGCTTCTCCACTAAATTCCTTGGTTCAGGTCAATATTAACCCGAAGAAGAGACTAAATCAAGGAACCTGTGAAGTCTTTAAACCATTGTCTCCCTTTCCCAACCACAAAATGTAATAAATTACAGATAGTAACCCGACATACACAATCATCGGTTATTATCAAGTGACCGACACGTCATACAACCGGCCAAAACACGTCTCTTACATAATCTAGTTCGTGGTTCTCAATGTTCCCAGCAGCTGATTGAGTAGCTCAACCAAGCAAATCATCTTAACCGTCTTTATTGTTATTCTAACACTAGACCTTATCTTAGTTTAGGAGTCGTAATAAAATCAATATCTAATAATTACATATTGTATAAAATTAAATAATAACGGCCAAAAAATAATAACTAAGATTACGTATTATTATACTTCCACATATCTCGCGGAATTTATATTGAGTGTTGTTGTTCTTATTGTTATATAACACTTCTTCTTATATATTTTGAAGATATTTTAAATTTAAATTATATTTATTTTTAATTAATTTATTTTAAATTTAAATTAATTATTTAAGAAGTAAATTAATTTATTAAATTAAATTTATAATATTAAATTGATCATTCTTATTAAATAGTATATATTTAGTTGATTATAAATTATAATATGAAAATTACTTTTTATAATTTTCATATTTTACAAAAATTGGACTAATTGGTTAAGTCAAAGATTAATGAGGTGCTTGGTTGATAGGTTTAAGAAGGATTCAACGGTATGGAATGAAAAAGGGGCAGTTGGTTATATGTTATTGTTATAAGGACAGGATTATGATATCCAACTTTTAAGGATTATTCCATCCCTCTCAAGTGTGTGAGAAATGTCAACTATTCTTGAGTGACACTTACTTTATCTTTTTTTTAAATCTTTTTATAATTAAATAGAATTAAGTAATTATAATATAATTAATATATATTTCTCTTTTTTAGTAATTAAATATAGCTAATTAAATTATATTAAAATTTGATGTAAAACAAAAATTTAACAAACTTTTATTTCTCAATATTTTTAACAAACTAACCACTTTCAATAGTAATGGTAATCGTTCTTTTGTTCTAACTAGCTATCATAATTATAATGATTATATCCACTCTCATTTTTCACTACATTCATTTCCATTTTTATTACCATTATTCAATTTGAACCAAACGCTTCCTAAGTATTATTTAGATTTTATTAAAATTGATAATATAAATTCAAGTCGGTATAATTTTAGATACAATTTAAATTAAATTTATTGCCAAGTATTAAATTTAACTTATTGTCAAATAATCAAATGAAATGTTAAATTTAAATAATAATATTACAAGTTGTTATTTGAAAATGGGGCCTGCTTATTTTGACCAATCTTAAGACATCTTCTTTGTAATGAACAAAGTGATGATGATCTTATCCATTAAGGAATTAGGAAAGAAGAGATGTTTTGATTAAGATTCTGTACTCACACGAGGTCGCTGTCTCTTCTCTGCTTTGAAAGTGATGTCTTATCTTATCTTGTGTTTTTTTCCCCCTTTTCCATGTAATCGTAACGGGCCCTTAAATCCTGTATCCCTTCTCGTGTCTATTCAATCTCAACAATTTATTTATACAGGATTTACATAAATAAATAGTTGAGATTCAATAAGACAAGGTAAAGATAAAGAAAGGAGATAAAGGATCACGTCCAATCGTAACGGTAAATCTGTAAAAGTTTCATACTTTTTTATTAAAAATAAAAAGGGTAATTATTAAAAAAAACTTAAATTTTTGTTATTTTTTAATTATGATCCGAATTTTAAAAATTAGCGACAAAATCTCTAAATTTTTAATTTTTTAATTATAATCCAAACTTCAAAAAAAGGTAATAAAATGCTTAAACTTTTAACTTTTTTCAATTCTAACTCGACATTAATATTTTCGTTAATTTGCTGACGTAGCTTGCTACGTATTTTAGAAACCTTAACTATTACTATATGTCTGCCAAAATTAACACAACAAATAAAGATTAATGAAAAATAACATAATTAAAATGATGTCGTTATTTAAAAATGACCTAAATTAGATTCTGCAACCCTAACGATCTTACGTTTTCATTTCAGTTTTTCCCTTCGCTTTTCAGTTTGTTCTCTTGACGTCCTTACTCTTTACTTTTCAGATTCGTAGTCTTGATGCCCTCACATTAAGGGCATTATAAGAATGAACTAAAATGAAGAGCTTATCAGTACAGTATGCTGTAATGCGATAGTAGTTTGAGGCGCCAAAAGAACAAACAAAAAACAAAGAGTTGAGATATTGGGGGAGCAACAGATAACATCGGGCTATAATTGAAGAAAATTGAAAGTTTAAACATTTTATTGTCACTTTTAATATTTGGGCTATAATTTAAAAAAATTTGAAAATTTTGACATTTTATTGTTACATTTTAAATTTGGGGCTTAATTGAAAATTTATCGAAAGTTTAGTTTTTTTTGGTAATTAACCAAAAAAAAATATTTTAACAACATAATAAATTTATATAACTATTTCAACTATATCTATTAAAATTAATTTAGAAGTCTTGTATTAAAAGTATGTTTTAAATTAAAATTTAATATCTTTTAGTTATATGAAATAAAATTGAATTTAATTACAGTAATAATCAAGTTTACTTAACTCCAATGTTTTTAAAAACTGAATAGTTTAGTTGATTTAACAGTAAAAATTTTGAATCAGCCAATTTTTTTGTTTTTTTCTTAACTTTTTGGTTCGATTTAGTTTAATAATATTTGTTATTAAAAATCAATTAGTTTATTAATTAATCGGCCATTTTTTTATATATTAATAAAATCTTATAATCCAAAATAATTTGATTAGTTTTCATTTAATAATATATTTTTTTAATAAAACATATATAAGGATAATATTTTTAATTTTTTTATTTTATTGAATCTTTAACCTGTTTTATGATGATCTAATGTCAATTCAACCTTTTAAACTTTAAATCTCTTGTCTTATCAGTTTAATCTTCGATCTAGTTTTTAAAATATTTTTAACTACACAAATACTGCTTTATTGTAGAAGTAGCAGTGTTATATATACATAAAGATGATTTTTAAATATTATTATTTATAAATTAATTAAAAATCCGTTTAATTATAATTATAATTTGGTAAAAATTAAACATTCATTTGGGCTAGGAGTTAGTGGCCCAGTTTTTATATTTGGCCTTTAAATATTTACTTATCCAATATTTCTATAGTAATATTTTGAGCTCTGACTTGTAAGAAACATTCGTCATTAATGAATTTAGCTAGGATTATTAATGATCCGGCCCGGCCCAACTATGGGCTAGAGTGACCCATGACCCAATAGGTCAATATAGATCAGCCCATGACCCGACCCAATCACAAATTGACCAGCTCGTGGCCCAACTTATTATATATATTTTTTTTTCAAAAAGCCGTTTTTAAAGTAACGAGGGGATGAGCCAAAATTGCCTTTCCTAAATTTGATTATAAGTTGTGAGCCGAGCTACTAGTAAATCTTGTGCTACACATCGACTTTACATATATAGAATCCCTTTGTTAACAGGGATAGAATACTCTCTCTAATATTATGGTATTTTATTTTGTTTCATAAATTTCATCCATTTATTTATGTAGATCTCGCGTTTATTTATGTGGGACTCACACATAATTCACATAAATAAATATTTGAGATTTGTAAGGTAGAATAAAATATCATAAAATTAATAAAAAATAACCGGACTCTTCGTCAGCCTGTTTTTGTTACTTTATCCCTGTCAAATACTCATAGAACAAGTAGTAACATAATAACAGTAACAGTTGATCTGAAGCCGCTTTCGCCACCACCAAAAGACGCAAAACCCGGGAAGAGACGCAAAAGTGGCCAGACTGAGACACTGAGGAGAGTCTGCTGAGATTTAACCTTCCCTTATGAGCGTAAAATCGACACGCTCTTTCGGTTCTTTTTCCTTTTAACTCGAGCCCTTTTGGTCTAAACCCTAACCATGGTTAGAGACGAAGAGTCAGACACCAAACTTAGTAGTCTTTACTTCGACCCCGTTTCCTCTTCCAACTCCCAAACCTGTCTTTTTCTTCTGCAACTTCATATAGAAATGGATTGGATAAACAGCAATAGCAAAACAGATATGATTTAGCTCACCTTTCTGAGCTTTATCCCATTGTGTATTCAATATTCTGCTGAATAAAGAGAAGCTTTTGTTGCTTCCTGAGAGATATAGATATTATTATTATTATCTTTTTTGCAGAATCTTGATATTGGCCAAAGATATCAGCTTTATACTAGAGAGAATGGTGTTCTCGTGATAGAAAAGTCCAGCATCTTCTTGGTGGCTTTTGGTTTCTTTGGATTCAAGAAAGAGGCTGGCTGGATGGTAATAAAGCTTGAAACTTTCTTTCAAGATTCGATTTTTCTTTTCTGGGTTCAGGTGTTTCTCGCAAATTACAAGTGATTTAGTTACTGGTAGCTTAGTTCGTGTCAGTGATTGGGAAAGATATGATGGGTAGGAAGAAGCCTCAAAAAACGAAGGAACTATCAGTAGCTATAGCAGAAGCTTCCTCGACAGGAGATGAAACCAAGCAACAACATCCTGAAACCCCTCGAAAAAGAGGTAGACCTCGCAAGATGGTCGAGAAGATTGAGACCGAAGTGAAAAAGAAAGAACCAACATCTGCAGGAGAGAGTAATATTGATGCTGAGCATGATCAATCCAAGAAGGTTGAAACCAGCAAAGAAGAAGACGAAGAAGTACAGCAACAACAAAAGCGAGTTAAGAAGAAGGAAGGTGAACAATCCGAAGAAAGAGAGCCTCCGAGAAGAAGCAGACGGAGAAAAAGCCAACCGAGAAAGAGCTGCTAAATCGGTAATATAGTAACGGTTTAACACACCCTCTGGTTAGGAACTGCAGATTAGTTTTTACTTGCTTTCATTCTTAGCCTGATGATTCATTGCTCTTTCTTTCTGTGTTTCAAGTGAAAGAAAGTGCTTTGATGTTCCAGTATATATCGGTTGTTGTACCCGTCATGAGTTCTTAATCCAGAAGATCATTTTCTGCAGAAGCACCAGAAAGCTTGAAGGAACAAAAACTTGCTTAGTTCCAACTTTGTTCCAATCCAATTTGTGGTTTGAGATAGGTAATCGCTTCTTATCTAAGAGTATTACTTGATCATATACAAAAAGTTCCAATCTTTCACACGAAGAACTTGAAGATTATCTAAACAGTATGTATATTAATTGAGCACAAGCCGCCTCAGCAAGCTCGAATCACCGATGATATCTTATTACAACTCTACGACGTTGGCGCGTGGAGAGTTTGAGTCCGTGTCAGAACATAATCGAGGACTGTTTGATTGGGGAGTGTGGACCACCGCCTTTCGCTGACCACTTAAGACTTCTCTTAAGACACAAGTAACTCAACGACATCATCAGTGGTTTAAAATTTGAGAAAGTTCAACCCAATTCAATGTTAAACTTAAACTATTCTTCGTAATTATGAGCAAAATACTAGATTCTCAGATGTAGAAAATTACAGCTGAAACTTAGATCCGAGTATTTTAAGAGGGTGTTAATGAGTAAGAATTTTCTCTTCAATGAAGTTTAATACGGATTACTTTATTAAAATTAAATTCAGAATTTTAATTTCATTGATCTAATAGCAACTTCCTCTCCTGGTATGCAAAATAATTCCTAAAATACAAAACTTGTAAGGCCCCATATCTGCCTTTTTATCTTTAATGGTGTCCAGGAAAATTGTTACACAGTATTATGATGCATCTATGGCAAAGTGAGAAACTTTGTAAGATCCCAGAACACATTCAAACATTCTAACCCGGTTCTTACTGGCTTGATTTATGCCGACGCTCTTTCCTATACCTAGATTGATCCGGATCAAATCCACCTTCTTCTGCTCCATAGACGGCCCATGATGGTGTAGCAGCCATGTAATCCGTGCTAGTGAAAGGTTTTCCTGAAGCAACCTGCAAAATTTCCAGAAACAAGTTATTACTTTGTTTTAAGCAAAAATGCACTTGACACCAGCAAGGTACGATATCGACGATTGTTGCTAACCAGATCATGGAACTTTTCGTAATCTATCCAAGTAAACCATTGGCCGTTAACCTTGAACTTCTCAGCATTAGCTAGAAGAACACAGCATGAGTGGACATGTTCACAAGCAACCTCATATTCTCCTCGGCTCTTGGAAGCCAAGGCCTCTGAGAAAGTTTTCACATCAGCATGCCAAGGCACATTCTCCATAGTCAGCTTCGATGTTGCAGACCTTTAAGATAAAACTAGGTTACTACAAATGCAATAAACTGACTATTGTACAAGACAGGTTAAAACCACTTACGATCCACAGTACGTGACACCTTTAATTTCAATAAAATCAGGCTTCCCAATACTGAAGAGGTTGAAATAAGCATCAACATCCTCTGCATTCCATCCTTTCACCAGTGTCAAACGATAAACGGTACGTTGATGTTTCTCGTTCAGAGATTGCAAGGAACTCTAGTTGCGGGAAAGCATAAGTAACATAATAAATTAGATATTTGAGTTGGAAAAGTTGAACAAAATTGAAAACACGACTTGAATTCAAGTTCTAACAATTAGCTACAATGTGTCTAACAGCCTCTGTGCAAGTTTCTATCCTAATATCCCTGGAAACAAAAGATAAAGCTTCCAGTCTCGACATAACATTCAGAATGAAGCTGTAAGCTAGTCCCTACAACATACCAAAAAATCATTCTGCCTCAGATTGAAGAAGAGATGCTTGACCATCAGGTACAAAAACATTTCTAATCAGTTACAATTAGTAAGTTATTTGGCACACAAGGCACTCACAATAAAGCGCTCCCAAAAGTCTCCAAACAGTGGTCTATCAATCGCCTTCAAGCTATCCTTTGTAGCAGCATCCACGCTGACATATAACTGCATGAGTTGAAAATTTCAAGTGTTATGAACCTTGGGGCATTCTGAGCAAGATTATATGGCCCATCTTATCCATAAAAAAACTAATCTAGAGCCTTCAAACCTGGGTCACAGGCTTCAACATTTGGATCTTTTCAGGGAACTGTGCATTTGTCACAAGAAAAGTGGAAATCCGCCTTTGATGCAGCTCATCTACAAGTTTGTTAATCTCTGGATACATAATAGGTTCACCAACTAGTGATAAGGCACAATGCCTAGGAGATAGACCTTCCATCAAGCGGTCCAACGTAACCCCTACAAGAATCATACTCTCTAAATCAAGCAGATGAACGAATATGCATTTCATGGTATATATGGAGTACAGGTAAACTCCAAGCAAACATCATAGCTTTTGCATGTACACTAGCGTAAAATATCATGGACTTGAGAAGTCTTATTAGGAATTGCGATAAGGTCCAGCCCGTACTACATATTGTATGAATGATGATGCTCCCTCAGAGTCAGGCGCCATTAAACATAAAAATGTTTAATCACAGTAATCTCACTTTGGGACAGAATGCTCAATTAATTAACACAGTTGGACAAAGACAAACCAAAAGTAGTATCCAATTCCAACCAACTGCGCACTTACCAGGAACTCCTTTCATTTGTTTAATCATTTTGGTATGCTGGTCTATGGCAGAATTGACAATTTCTAGAGGATCATCCATCTTCCACTTCCAACTCTTTCCAACAGGGTTTGTGTGATGTCTCCAACAGAAAACACATTTGTTGGCACATGCCAAACTAGGGGTCGCCTCCATGCATCTGTTTCATTCAAGCCTTGACAAATTACTACCGCTGTATATGCAAGATAATGATTTATTCTTGACATGATATACATGATGAGCAATTAACCATGCGATTGCACAAGTTCACTATTTATAAGTTAAAAATGACACCTAAAAAGCATGCCTACAGCTGATAAAAGCCTTGATTCAAGAAGGAAAAATTGAATATAATTAAGGAACACAGAGTATTCCATCTCCATACAATACACTTGATACTACAAAAACACTTAAAAATTAAGTCAAGGCCTAAAAGGAATCATAAAAGGGCAACCACCTATGACTTTCTATTCCATAAAATGAGTGCTTGTAGCAACCTCCTCGGCCCCTAAGTTGTGATTTGGTCCATCGACAAATTTTAACACCACTATGTGAACCAATAATCTTGTATCCCTGCAAATTCAACAAGAATGTTAACACCAGCCAATTTAATAGACAAATTTAATAGGCATTTGTCAAACAAATACCGATTCAGCATCCTTTCACATCTTGAGAACATCCATACCTGTTTTTCTAAGTTGGCCCTGAGGACTGGTGTCACCATTTCTCTCGAACCATTCAATTTCCCATTATTTTCAGCAACCGAACCAGACCTCCTCCTCAACGGCCCTTTACCTGCAATGTCTTCAAGATCAACAATCCCAGACTCCGCACCACCATTTCCATCATCATCATCGACATCACTATCATCAAACACATCAACAACACTCTCGCCATCACTCTGACCACTAACAGCAAACCCATTTCCATAAACCCCACCATTCTCCAGACAACCACCCTTCAAAACTCCGACTACCTTCCTACTCCACTCCTCAAAAACCCAATTCAGGTCACCACCGTCCACGTCACCATCCCCAACCCCCACAATCTCACTAGCCCCCAGCTCTCTTAACCGCTTCGAACATTCTCTCGCCACCGCATTGAACGTAACCCCATAAGCTCTACTCCCAACACCAAAAACCGCGAATTTAGTCTTAGAAAGCAGCAACGACCCGACTCGAAAGTCATCGGCGCTCTCCGCTAGCCAATTCGCGAAGAATTGGGCGTTTGGAGGAGGTTTCCCATCTTCCCAAGTCGAAGCAACGATCAAAACGACAGACTCCTTCGAGAGGTCTTCAGGCTCGTAGTCTTTGACATCAACGAGATCAAAGGAGAAAGAATTGGAGACTAACAGATTTTGGAGACGGTGAGCTAGGGTTTTGGAAGTGCCTGTTTGAGATATGAATAAAAGCTTGCCTCGAACATTAGGGTTTAGTTTAGGGTTTAAGGAGTGTTTAAGGAAATTGAGACGTCGAGATTTATAGAAGCAGTAAACGGTAGAAGCGGAGAGAAGAGCGAGAAGAGCAATGCGAGCAGAAGTTGAGTTCAGGGACATGACTCAGTTAACTATTTTCAACTTAACTAGTTATGTTCTGTTTCTGGTTCTATGTCTTTACGTGCAGTCTTCTGTTGTCTCCAATTTGGCCAGTTTGGCAAGATGATTGTATTAACTATTAATTATTAGGCGATTCTATGATGGATTTTATCAGCATATAATATTAATTATTTATTAAAATATTTAATAAAATTAGTTATTTAGAATTAACTATTCATGTATAAAATGACTAATAAGGACATAATTTAAAAAATTATAAGAATATAAATATTATTTCGTTGAATATTTTTATAAGAATTTAAATTTTAGATATTTAATTTTAATATAAATTAAGTTTATAATTATAATAAAAGCATATGATATATAATAATAAACAATTGTAGCTGCTTTTAAAATGATAAATCGAAGATTTTTAGGTACTTGAATAAGACAATTTGAGAAAATTTTAGAAGATCTACGCATGAATAATAACTTTATCTTTTTAAAATGAAAAACCTAAGAGGTACTAGTTGCTTAAGATGAGAAATGAGTTTGATGGCATAATTGTTTTTTAGTAAGATTTTTATTAGTTGTTAGGTTGAAATGCTACCTGGAGTAGCTTTTAAAAAAATAACTGGTTGGGTTGAATTAGATAATTCAACCAATTCCTAACCAAACAAGTATACTAGATATTTGACTATATCAAACAACTAATACTCTTTAATCAGTTGAAATATAGCATAACCACTATCTACCAAACACCTCCTTTCTATGGAAAGGGGAAGCAATGGTTTTCTTGGTATTATTTTAAATGATTTAAACACTTTATTTTAACTATAAAATTTTCAAGTTGGCCAATTTTTAATTTATTTTTTGTTTGATTTATTTTAATAATTAATTGATCAATTTTTAAAAATTAATAATTTCTCATTTAAAAATTATTTTTAATTAAACTTAAATTTTTTATGATGTCTTTAAATTATATTATAAATTCTTTAATTTTACTAAATCTTTAATTGGTTTTATAATAACCTAATATCGATTGAATCTTTTAAACCTTAAACATTTTAGCTCATTGATTTAACTTCTAGTCCGATTTTTAAAACATTGGTTAATTTATTATAATATTTTAATATAGCATTTGACCCATTAACTTTAAATCCGACCAAAATTAGGTTTAGGTATTTAAATTAGTTCGAGTTCAGCCTCAATTTGGATTTAATAAATCTGAACTTTAAAATCATTAAAAAAAGTTAAATATCGAGCAAAATTAACTTTGATCAAACTCAAATATCTAAATTTAATTAAGATTGAGTTTAATTCATCCGATATATTACCATTCGATCAAGTTTGGTTTTGATTGTATCTCAATACATTGGATTGGTGGTAATATTTTATTAAAATATTTTAATATATCATGTTTTATTAATTTTAAATTTGATTAAATTAGGATTTTTTTAAAAAAATTCACAAACTTTAAGTTAAAATTTATGAAATTAAATTAAGTCAAAGACTTAATTTTTATGGACTAAACTCACCTTCAATCCCATGTGTTATCATTGAACAAACGCTAACAATGTATTACCAACATTGTCTAATTCAATTAATTACTTTGAATCATTCATTTTTAATTTAATTCATCATCATCATCATCATCATCACACCCAGTTCGAAGTTCCGTAATAAAGCGAGATCTGGAAAGGTCTGACAGTACGCAGCCTTATCCTTATATAATAGAGAAGCTTTTTTAGGTATACCCGCATGCAGATGTAACAATAAAATAGCGATACAGGTTAAAGAATAAAGGAGGTTAATTAAAGACACACAGGTATGCTAACAACATAATTTGCATTATCAAAACAATGAGAGTTGGTAATGATGAAGGCAGAAGAAGCTAAAAAAGGAAAAAGAAAGCTTGCCTTCAAAGTCCTAATTTCAATTTGCAGTTACAATGTATATGTGAGGATCAGATCAATATACAGAGATTTTCTCTTTCAGGGTCGCCACAAGGTTTTCTGTGCACAAAGCAAACCTTCTTTATCCTGATAATAAGTCAAGCGTATATCCCAGTGCAAGCTCTTCAGGATTCCTTCTAATGGATCTAATATTGTAACCTTGTCACGTATAATCGCCCACCCACCAGGCCTCAACACTCTATCCATCTCAACAATGATCGATAGAGGTTGCTTACACCTGCCAAGACCAGTTTAGAGTTTTGGAAGCTTAAGCAACCATGGAAGAAGAAGATTAATGAATGGAGATGAAAGACTGTTCTAAGGAAGGAAGCAGTTTGATGCTAGTTTGACCTGTTTTTAAGCCGTGAAAACAGATGGTCCGCGTGCAAGAGGTCATACGATCTCGGGTATGTTCCGAAGGATTCACACCAGTCATGGTAGACGCCGATAAGGCCTCGTTCGTAAATTATAGGAAGTGTGTCTGGTGCATGGACAGGAACCACATTCATCACCCATACCTTCTGCTGTGAAAGAGCTGCAGCAAATCTGTAACCACAAAGAGATTATATTCCTGTGACTTGATGTTCTAGATCCACAGGTTTAAGATATCTATCAATGATAAAGAATTATGTTAAAGCATCTTCCTCTTTTAATTCCTCTATAAATCAAATCAAGCAGCAATGAAACTTTCACAGGTACGGGCAGTTTTGTTAGCTTACCCGCCATTGACAGCTTTCATGTCCATCACGTTACGAATATTTGCCCATTCGATACCCAGTCCTGTGAGGTAGGACTTGTCAACGATAGCTCTCCAGTGGTTTGTGTCTGCAACCAAATTTTCTTTATTGGTCATCCAGTCAGGGTAAGTTTCAAGCCTCTTAGGCCACTCCTCTGGCCATTCTGTACCGTGTTGTTCAATTGATGATGGAATTGTATGCAAGCATGTTTTCATAGGAAAATACCTGATCACGGAAAAAGTTGCAGAGTAAGTGGCATCAGAATTCAACATCACACATTTAGGAGCTTAAGTTGATCAAAACGGAATGAAATTAGTCTGAACTGAGTCTTATATTAAAATTTGATTACATGTTCCCATTCTCTCAACTCTCTTCCTAAACTTCAACATGACATTTGATTCGACCCATACAGTTAAGTGAAATACAAAATAAGATTCTAGACACAAAGCAAATTAATTGGAGATGATAACAATTGAAAAGGGCCATTTGTTTCATGATTGCCTAGGCTTACCAGGCTGCATCAGGATTTTCATTTTCCTTGCAGAGAGGTGGATGTTTCTTCCGTCTCAACTCGTAGATGTCATTTGACTCGGGCTTCTGATATATTTTAACGCCGACTTCGCTGACATCATCAGTTTTATGAGCCAGAATATTCCAACAGATGGAAGCTGTCAATTTGGACATGGCTGGAAAGCAGAAAGAGGATGAATGTTATGGAAGTGTTTTACTTACTGGAGCATGCCGATCACTGCACAAGTGTATACATATGCCTAATAAATTAAAAGTATGCATCGAGTATGCAGTTGGAATCGCTAATCATAATGACCAAAAGAGAACAATGTTAGCAATGGTGATCAACATGGGCTACTGGGAAACTGCATAACGTCATTGAGACAATGTAAGAGACAGTGCCAGCATTAAAAACCATAGAAGCCTGACAGTTAAAGAATTGGCTCAGATTTGGAAGTTTATGAAAATAAAACTACATGGATAGAGTCTGTTAGTTCCAAAGGGCTAACAAGAATAACATTGAAATATATGGCTCAATTCACTTAGTTTGTAATGGTAATCCATGTTTCTAGGTGCTAGCAAGCCATGCCACACCATATGCCTAGAACCATCGAAGCAAATTAACTTTTACGAAAGGTGGATACAGCTTAAGCTTCATCAGTTACTAAGGTGAAGAAACACAACTATCATACTTCTATAGATTTGCAGTTAAAACTCTAGTACTCCTGAATTTGGACTATCCTACTCTCATGCAATTCATAGAGTTCAACAAGCACTATTAAATAGCACTATTAAATGCTACCCTCATTAGTCACAATAAAGGGTGTAGTGACTGTCTAGTAGAGAAGAAAAGGTGTTTATAGCATGTCAGCACAAACCTTCTTCCTCTTCAATGCTTTCATGCTTAGTTGACAAGATAAAGTACCCGCTAGGCCTTAGAATCCTGTTCATCTCCAGGAGATGCTTGCCCCCTGAAAATCGGAAAAGAACGAGTGTTTTTATGTGTTTCAGGGTTATCTCATCCAAAAGAAGAGAATATTAAAGGAAAAACAAACCATTAGCATGCCAAGAAATGGTGCACTCTCCACAGTGAATAGCATCAAAAACACCACTAGGGAAAGGAAGTCTCCTACTTCCGAAAGGGCTAACTACTGCAGGGAAACCCCGCTCTAGGGCAACCTGAGCTAGGTCAACTAAGTCATCTTTCAAGCCAAGTGATAGTGTCAATACTTCCTTATCAATTAGAGAAGCTCCAAAGCTAGAATCCGTAGATCCAATGTCAAGTACTACACGAATATTCTTTCCCCATTCAATATCTGGTACCATCTATAGACAGCATCAAGAGCATGGGTTAGCCATAGTTATGGATCGATGATTTCAAACCAGATATTATAGTATTCCCACCTCTAAGAAATTGAGGTTTAGTGTCATAATTTACATCATAATTTCAGATCAAGACTAATATACAACTCACCTCTTCGATTGATTCAAGGTAGTGCTGAACTCCGCCTTTATACACGGATTGATCTTGAGGGACGGTAAGATAATCTCCAGAATGAACTAACCAACTGTTTCTCTTGATATATTCAGCAAGTTTTGGATGTCTCACATTCTTATACAAAATCTGCAATAACAACAACATGAGTCGAGCATATTTCTGTTTCCACACAACAAGATTTATGAGTCCTTGCACGTACCTTCAATTTGCTCTCAGGCCAGCTAACTGAGGACTCGTATCCCTCATGAGGAAGAGGAACAAGACACATTGGAGGCGTTCTCGGGCAACTTCGCTCTGTGTGCCTGTAGCCGTGCAGCTTACCTGATCCACTGTCAATGTCAATGCAAGGAATGTAATTGTGTTTGCTTCTTGTATTGCATAATCTCCAACTATAATGTGCCTTAGGATCAAACAGAGGACCCTTCACCTTCTGCTTCTTCACTGTACCTTTTGACTCAACAGTCTCATCTTCCACCTTCTTCGCATCTTCTTGATCCACAGTTTCCACCAATTCGCCATCTCCTTCAAGATCAACATCCCATTCAACCTCACCATCACTTGCCTCTTCCTTACCATCCACTACTACTCCTTCATTCTCTTCATTTTCCATTTCATCATTCTGTAATTCCTCATCCTCATTATTATCTTCCATCTTAGCATCAGGCAACTTTTTAGCTCCTTTTTTCACCTTCTGTGCCTTTTTCCTATCCACAGTCCTAGATTCTCGCTGTTTCCCACCTAAAGAAACAGACCCATTTGTCAATTTCTCATTCTTTTTGGATTCCAACTCAGATTCAACTTTCAAGTTCTGGTCTTTTCTACTCGATTCGTGTTTCCCTGATTCTTTCTGTTTAGTCGACGCCTTGGAAGTACTCAAACCGGTGCGTCCTGGTACTGGTTCGCCTATGTCTTCAAAGCTCTCTCTGTGAGTGATCACTGAAGAAGGAGAAAAAGAGAACATTGACCAAACAAATATGAAGCAAAAACCCATTATAGCAACCGCTGTCATCTTCACACAGACGCCATGTGGGCGTTTCACTTGACGAGCAAGCCGTTGAAGCCGAGCTATAGCCATCGCTCCCCAACTCCAGAACCGCTAAACGAACAGAAACCAAAACATCTGGCAAAGAAGTCGACACAAAAACAGAAGTAGGATTTACTTAAAGGGTCTTTCTCATCACTACTAAGATCGTCACCAGAAAGTTTGGGAAGTAAGATCTGTCAGGAATATGAGCAGGAAAAGGACTACTACAAAGTGGGAGGACCAAAGTTGGATGAGCCATTATAATCACTCTGAAACCAATAAAATCAAATGATTACCCTTAAAAGCCAAGCAAATTTGAAATGACTACATAGATCGGTGAAAGAAAACCGAGTGACAGTCATCTAACAACGTGAATTCTTCTAAGAAATGTTGACAGTTTGAGAAGTTATGTTCTCTTGCTAAAATCTAAATCGAAGGTGTGAGGAACTGAAGTACTGAACATTTACATTGTTATATTTTCTACATATTTCCATTTCGCTTACCAAAAAGCGCCATTAGCGGAAAGGACTCCACTGCCTGTTATTTGCCACGTTGGCTGTGACAAAAAATCAATGTTTTTGAAAATCTTCAGAAATTTAAACTGACAATTTAATATTTATTTTTGATAATTATTGATGTTAGAAATAACTATTAATTTTATAAATCAAAATAAACTGATTAATTTTGATTTAATGTTCTCTTTTTTAATTAAACTTTAAATTTTTTTATATGTAATCATAGTCTTTCTTAATTATTTTTTAATTTTTAATTTTTTTTAATTTTATTCAATAATTTTATGATAGTCTACTACTAGTTGAACCTTTATAACTTTCAACATTTTATCCTTGATTGGCATTACTATTATTATTATTATTATTATTCTTTTTTTGAGTTTATTATTAGTAGTAGTTTTATCATCATCTTCATCATCATCATCATCATTATTATTATGTATTTATTGTAATTTTATTTACTTAAATATTTTGCGTACCATTTTTACTTATTTACTCTTTTAACCTGCATCAATATTTTCTTGTCACATCTACATGTAAGTTTTTCGAAAATAACTTCTCTACTATGTAAAAATAAGGATGCATACTATCAAACCTCCTCAGACCCTGCTTTACTGCGGAACTTCAAACTGAGTGTGATAATAATGATAATGATGATTTTAACAGTTTAACTTCATTTTCAAAACATTGCAAAAAGTTTATTTCGCTTCAATTTATTTGGGTCTTAAAATCACAAGTCAATTTAGTTTAATCGAGTTTAAGTTTGGTTTGAATTAAAACATTATATCAGAAGTACACAACATTACCTCTAATTAATAAAGAGGCTGTTTTTGATGACGAGTAAAAGATATGAAGTAAAATTAGGGGGGGAAGATTAAGGATACTTTTTAAACAATACTAATTATACATGAAACCGTGACTACCCACCTATCTACATAGTTACAGAATCTATAAATGTCCCCAGGTATGGAATGCTTCTTAAATGATCCTTTTTAACTTACATCATTATAAGTTCATCTATGTCAAATGTTTCATGCAACCTATAACTTCTGTTGATTCTTTGACAAGTCTCCTTTTGATGAGTCGCTAAATGAAGTATCTACTGAGGATACGTTGCATGTAGCATAACTGTCGGTGTCGGAAAGTTGCAGAGGATTGGATATCTTTACCTGAGATGCATTCATGTTGACTCTTATCCTGCATTTTGAAGAAAGGGTTACTTTCATGGAAGTTTCACCGGTAGCTCAGTCCCAAGCATATGACAGTTCAACAAACTTAGTAGCCAGAGATTGTTCCATCAAATTGCAACAGCAGCAGCATTTTGGTAACTTATCCCACGTTTGATAAGCATATCTTATGCAGAGAAAGACTAATCGCATGCATAATGGATGTAAATATAGGCAGCAGAAGAAAACCTGTACCTGTTGTGGATATTGACATACTCGTCAGTTTCATCTAATATCTCTTCCTGCATAACAAAACATTGGCAGATTGGCATCAGGGAAAACATCAAATCCGTGAGAAAGAACATTGGTTAGATAAGATATGATACTATTCAACAAGCAACGTCTCCAAATCACATGGCTCGATGGTATGCATCCTCCACAAATTTAGCTTATATCATTCCAATGGAATAAGTAATTTGGAAGCATTGGGTTCCCTAATTCTAGAAGACATTTTTCTATGATGAAAAGATTCTTATAGAATCCACAAGCAAGACACCAGTAGATCCACAATCCTTATATTATGGTCCTACTATGTGCCTGGCCATACTGTGCCCGTACACAAGATTTCATATACCTGAAGAAGTTCTTCAATAACATCCTCCATTGTAATCACACCAACAACTTCTTCATTGGATGGGAATTCTGGAATCGGGCAATTCTCAATGTCCAAGATGCAGTATGAGCAACCCCTGTGGCGCTTCTTAAAGGAAGGAGTTACAGGTAGACTACTTTTTTCTGTTTGGCCTCCACTTTTTTTAGTAGTTTTGTTCTCATGAGACTCAGAAGTGACTGTCATATTGTGGGCAGCAGAAGTCAAGTTGCCTTTATCACCATCTGGTTATCACCAATCAACATAAAGTGGAAATTTACAGCTCTACCGTAGCTAGAAATGCATAATTGATTCATTGGCCATGACACAGAGAGTGAAAAGTTGTAAAACAAATGGAAGAAAAAGGGACTTAGGGTTTGGAATGGATTTTAAAATTTCAGTGCACAAAATTAATCAAGGAAAATCTCCAGAATTTACATCACAAAATATCACTAGGCACCCAGCTACATGGAAATAACACTACCTCTCTGTTTGTGACAGCTATCCTTAAATTCAGGTGGTGGTGCCTTCATCTCTTTACTCACACTCACATCTCTATATACAACCGCAAGATGACTGTGACCTTTCTGAAACTCGTTAAGGATATCATACAGAGGCATGTCTTCTAAAACACTGTACCATAAATGGAAAAGCAAGAAGAGAATGATAATGGTCATTATTCATCCCAGTTGAATAACAAGCAAACATATTTTTTTTCCTTAAGGATGTAAATAACTCGTGTGAACAGGAGTTACCGAGGAATTTTCCGTATGATCATTCTTTTAAGAGGAACAGCATCTTCTGGATCAACTGCTAAGAGATTTTTGACCTGTATATATTATAATTGGATCTAATGAGTTAAGCAGAATATATTGGAAGAGAGAGTATTGACTAATTATGAACGTAACAAGGATCCCCGGCCCATACTTTCACCTGCCAAGGATATAGGTTCCCGGATGTTCCACCACAGCATTATATCCTACATGGGACAGCTTTACTAGAATCTTCTATCAACCTATTTCAAATACATAATTCTATCTGACTGTTCCAATGTGCTACCTAACGTTCTTCTACTTATGTGAATGTGAAAATGACGAGGTCTAAATGTGGCCTGGGCAAACACCATCACAATTTAAGTGTCGAACAGTTATTGTTGTGCCAAACCCATTGTGAATTAATTTCACATTCAATGACCCTGATAGTGAAATAGTCCAGATAAGTGTGGCATCAATATTCTTTTTCACTCACCATTGTTAACTGCTCAATGTTTGAACCCGATAAATTTTACAGGCAGATACTACAGCTTAAAAGATAAGTATAGTTCATCCATCACATGATCTCATGAAGACATGCAGATTATAGAAAACGATGTTTAAGCAATGAAGAAAAGACAACTAACTACTTTGAAAATGAAGAAAAGTCCTATTAAGTTTTCCCCTGTCTGTTAAGCTAAAATAGATTGCATGAGGATACAAGCAAAGGGAAAAAACAATCAAGTATCAGTATTCTTGATAGAAATCACCAAAAAGGAATCCATATGATAAAGAAATGACATACCAAAACAAGTCCAATGATATTTGTTCGCTTTGCTGAATAAACTGGGACTCTACTATGTCCCATGGTCATTATCTCATTCAATGTCTCCCTATAGGAAAAGAACCATAACTTAGAACCAATGTGGAATGGGAAAATGATGATGCAAGAATGACAAAGAAACCACAAACCCACAAATTAAGAGTTGCATCCAGATCAAGGGAAAATGCCTTCGCTATGGGAGTCATTGCATCTTTTGCAGTCTTTTCAGTCAATTCAAGTGCCCCAGTAATGATAGTAGTCTCATCATGTGTTAAATCCCCGCCTTTCCCTGCCTACAGGACCAAAATATTTATGGCACAGTCATTGCAAAGTTCGCAGTTAGGGCCTAACAAGAAACATATGCTATCAGCTTAATCTCCCGCCGAAAACTTAGTGGATTCTGTAAGAATAAAGTTTTAAAGGGAGACAGAATAGAGACAGTTGCATGTCATATTGAATACCTCGTTTCCATGAAAATTAACAAAAGTTTTCAGCTCTGCTCTTCGTAAAAGGACAGCATGTCCCTTGCCCAACATCCAATCCAGAACCTGCACTTACAAGAAGTAGACGAACCCACAATTGTCAACACTCATATATCGTTGTTCTAAAAGCACATATGACTTTCCATGAAACATGGCTCAATTGCATAAAGATTCCTAGTAGTCCTACAGAGGCTCAGACAACAAACTTACCTTACTAATCGGATAAGAAACAGGGTAAAATATAAAGAGTAGGACACGGACCAAAGGTGCCACTGCAGCTCCAACAGTCAACCCATAACGAGTACATATTGCTTGCGGTAGTATCTGTTAACACCAAGCTAGCATAATTACCAACAATGCTTTATGTGGAAGCTACATAGATGAATTCCAGAACCAGAAAAAAAATCCAGCACCACAAAAAGTTACCTCTCCGAACATCAGTATTAGAGTCACAGATATCAGGATTGCAGCAAAAGGTGGCACAAGTTTGTTCAGGAATATCGGAAGGGTCTAGGAACAACACAAATAGTCACATAGAAACGTCAAATTCCAAATCTGGATTCAGCATATTATTATCAATTCTCGAGTTAAAAGGAACAATAATATTCAGAATCGTGGTTGGATGATAGCGTACCTCCATAGCTAAAGAGTTACCAATCAAAAGAGTACATAACAACAGGTGCTGATTCTTCACCACTGGATATATCTTACCTGCAGAAGCCCAAAAAGAAAAAACCTCAGATGATACAGTTACAGCAAACAAATGGGATCTACAGCTTAAACAGAAAACATAAAAAAGCTCAAGCAAAGACTTGGACTCAGCAAGTTAACACAGTCTCTAATCCTCCAAATCACACACACATCAACTCAAACTAACTTGAAAACTTTCCACCTAAACCAAACACCCTGAGCCAATCAAAAAAACAAATAACAACCAAACAATAGAATCAAAAACACCGAATTCCACTTAAATGAACACAAAACTTAACCGATCAAAACATGAATTAAACAAAACAACAGATGACCAAAGCTTTAACCAAAACAAAACCGTCAGTCACAGTACCTGCGTGAATACGATCCGGACTACGGCCAGATTTGATGAGAACCTCGAGGTCGACGAGGCCCAAAGACATGAGACCCAGGGTCAAACCGGCCATCAAGCCGGCAAACGCCACTAGTCCGGCGATTACCGCCAGATATAACCAGAAATCGGCCCCACAGCAACCCGTACTATCACTACCCATCTCTCTATACCCAAACTCTTTGCTTTGCTTTGCTTTGGTAGTTTCAATCAACAAATGAACAAACTCATTTGTTAAAATATGCTTTTCATGTATTAAAACGATAAGAAACTACGGATTGATGCTTTAGGGCAGGCACTGTAAATACTCAGCTGAATCACTGTCGTGGGGTGACGTGAGATTTAATGTCTGATACGATTAACTGCCAAATATTCATCTCTTTCACTCCCCAAGTCCACAGTATCCATACCAGAATTTCTTGAGGATGACGTTTTCAGTTTTTATTTTCAATTTTTTGTTTTTTTAATAAATACAAATTTTTATATAATATAATTTAATTATATTTTATAATTGATAATAATTATATATTAGATAAAACTTAAAAATAAACTATTTTTAATTACATAATTTTATTGAATCTCTTATATAATATTTATTAACAAATTATTAATAAAATTATGTTATTTTAATAAAATAAATAATTTATAAATTAATATAATATTTGAAATATATTTTAATTAGTAAATCAAATTCTATTTGAACATTTATATATTTTAAATTTAATTATATTTATTAATAATTATTTAAACCTAATTACATATAATTTAATTATAAAAATTAAATAATTCATAATTTTATTGATAATTAACTTTAATTTATTAAATTTATAATCATGAATTAAATTATTTATAATTTTTATTAATAATTAAATAATATATATTTAAAAAAAAGTAAATCAAATTATGAAAAAAAGAAATAAGAAATAAAAACCGCTTTTTATGATTTTCATAATTTTTAAAAATTGGTAAAAAGTAAAATAAAAACAGAAATTAAAAACTTAAACAAATAAATTTTTTGACTGAATTTGAAAATAAAAACAAAAAATTAAAAACTAAAATAGAAACAAACACCTCCTTAATTAATTTTAAAAGATTCTTAAATTTTAAAATATTTTCTATAAATTAATAATTTAAGATAATTGTATAAATTATTAATAAGATTTAATTAGTTTAAATCGATTTTAAAAATTAAATTAGATCTATGTAATAATAGTATTAGATTAATTCACGTATAATATATTTTATCATTATTTTTGATAGAAATATAGGAGAATAAACTTTTCTAAAGTATTAAAAAATTCAATTCATGTATAATATTTACATAGCGTGTGTTTTTGTTATTATTTTTAAGAAATTTTAAGATAACAAACTTTGATAAGAAATAAATTCCCATAATTTAAAAAATTAAAAATTATTTAAATTAAAATATTTCAATGTTTTTTTAACCCAAACATCTATGATTCACTACTTCTAGATACATTAAATAGATCCTAGATATGCATTCAATTCAATAAATACTTAAAATCGAGTAATAATTAATTTAATACAAATGCAACTCGTAAGCTTATATAATATTAGATTTTTTAGATAAATATTTTATAAATTTTAAAATTATTTATTTTAGTTAAATTGTTTAATAAATTTAGAATCTAATTCAAGTGGTTTATAATTAAATTGTTTAATAAATTTATAATCAAAAATGCCTTTTGTTTTTAGTTGTTCCCCTAAGGACAAAGTTGTGAATAATTCGGGATTGCGCCATGGCCTGCTTTTACGTGACTTGTACATTTTATAAGTTAATTTGACCTTAGACAAAAAGCGTAGGACTCCAGGATGATGAAGTATCACTGAATGTCGACGTGACTGATGAGTAATCCAAAAGCACGGACCAGACGGACATTGCAAAAAGGAGAAGGTGTAAGACTCTTTTTTATTATTATTAAAGGGAGGCTATCATAACAAATTACACAATTACGGGAAACAGATTTTCGATAAATCTTCTAGCAGAATAAGATAGTATTTTATAAGTGTGATATCAAAATAAGTGATTCTGATTATAAAATATCTGGCATAATGCGTGAACCAGATGGTGCATTCGTTGTTTTTTCGATAAGCATGTCGATGAACAATAATCTAATTTTTGATGAACAACTCATAAATATTTCGTATAATAAAATTGAGAGTTCTAGATCGACGGTCTGAGAAAGAGAAGATATTGAATACCATCTTAGAATTTACTTCCAATTTGATCCGTTAAAATCTCAAATTTCACGTAAGTGTAAACCAAGTAAAAACGCCCTAAAGTTTCGCTATCACCGCTGAGCACTAACCAAAATTTTGTGAGAATCTGCCGAGCCAATGTTCGACACTTTGCACTAGAAGGCCTCTTACAGTGACTGTGGATGAGGATCACTTGCAGACACTATCAATATTGGTTTGGGTGGGCCCGCATTATTAGGTTTTGTCCCTTTTAATCACGTCGGGTTTTAGATTTAGCCCCTCCCTCGTGGGGAGTCGAACCTGTGACCTCAAAGTTTTATTGGGTGCTTGACCCATGCCTCACACCACTGGGCTGATAAAAGGGGACAAAACCTAATAATACAGACCTACCCAAACCAAATATTTAGGTTGATCTAGCCAGAGAGAGGTTTGCTCCACCGATAAGCTACTTTTGTCGTGATCGATAGCCAGCAGTAACAGCTCGATTTTGCCATCCGGCCGACGTGTGAAGCATACCTGCATAAGACAAATATTAACATCATGACATTTTTAACTCAGTTCAGCTTTAACGGACCAAGTCTAAGATGAACAAGCCTTGGGTTTGATATTTTAACAAACACGAGCCTCGGCCAGCCTGGCTCGATGCAATGCCCGACAACTATAAAAAGGATTTCAAATTGGCTTTGTCTACTTATCGTGGGACACATGGGTGTGCTTTAATTTCATCATACAACCACTAAGTTAAATTTAGAATTTTTAAATTTGATTATGACGTGATTCAGCTCTAACCAATGACTTCAAAATATAAATTTTTATAACTTCAGATTAATATCATTAGGAATGTTAATTTTAGTCTCAAGTTTTTCAGGTCGTTGGTCGAGCACGGGCTGGCTTGCCTTGGCTCGTGGCCCGACAGACACGTAAAAAATGACATTGGTCGGGTCGGCTGTATTGGGCCCAAGCCCAATTATCACAACCCACAAGCTGATCAGTCAGTCACGCACCTATTGGTTAATATAGGTCTGATCCACACATCCATGGCCCATTAGCATAAGGAGATCTCCCATGCAAACACGTAAAAACCTAAACCTAGCTGCAAAACCATATATAAGG
>JANIJH010000002.1:1764003-1778616 GCA_024520975.1 Erythroxylum areolatum | reverse complement strand
AAAAAACCTCAAATTTGCACCAAACCTCACCAACCAATTACTGCTAACATCCCTAATAAGCCCTTCAACTGTCGCCGAGCCAGGGCCTGGGTTGTTAATAATTCTTATTGGGTTCCGTTGACTTCCCGGATTTTCAGGGAAAAGAGGTCGTAGCTTAAGTTAACTTACCCTCCATTGAAACACATAGAAAAAGCTTGAACACTCCCTTAATGATTGAACTAATTACTAACCACTAAAAAGAATCTTGTTTTATAATCAACAACTTTTCTTCATGATAGGTGACATGACTGTCACATTATTCCTGTAGAGGACAAGTACCGTACATCTCCAACTGATTGAGATTTGAACCCAATTGTTTATGGATTCCATTCCAATAAAGATCGAAACTTTTCACTAATTTATTACTTCATAACCTTCAAGAATCAAGACACAAACTTTATTGGTCAGGATCAGAATGATCAATCACTCTACTTGGCAATAATGATAATAATAATCCAGGAAGAAGATTACTAAGGTGGGAGGTAAAAAGCTTCTACTAGGCGTCAACCTACTAATCCTAAATAAACGCGTTAATGAAATGAGTTGAGTTTTGCCCATGTTAATAAGAAAAAGGACAAAAGTCAGTACGGCGTCGCTTCGATGTCGGAATTTATGTCTATTAATCATTAATGAAAAATAAAAATTTTATTTTATAACTCTATTTATCCTAAGCTTTTTCCTACTTAATCCTATTATTATTATTATTATTATTTCTCATCTTTTATATTTTCTTCTTTTGTAGGTCAATCAAAAGTAATTTCTCTACTAATTACGAGTAAAAATGAATACTATCGAACTTTTCCAAACTTTATGTTTTAACGAAATTTTTACTAAATTGTTAGCCTTTTATCTTTTCTTCTTTTGTGGATTAATCAAAAATAGTTTCTCTATTAATTAGAGATAAAGATGAATACTGCTGAACATTTTCAGACTCTGTGTTTTAATGAAATTTTTTTAATTATTGTTATTAGATATTGGACAAACATTTAATTGCATACTTAACTTGTGAGCATAGACTAAGTTAAATAAAAAGATAACGATTAAAAAATCAAACTATTTTTATCAATTCAATTGTGAAAATTTAGGACAGTGAGTTTTTTTATTTTATGAATCGGTTTATTTTAATAACCTTTGTTGTTAAAAACTAATCAGTTTATTAATTTATTGGATTAATTAATTTCGTAAACTAAATTTAATTTGTATTTAATAATTTTCAATTTTTAATTTTTAATTTTACTAGTTTAATTTTTATACAAATTTTAAAATATTAGAAAGAGGATATTTTGGACGATGTCACGTCGTGATAGCGAATTACCTGTGGAATTATATAAACCAACCAAAGAAAAAATTAGTCTTAGTCGGTTAGAGGTAGACCCATTCAAACCAATCAACATCTTGGAAGGAGAAAAGTAAGTGTGAAAGAAGAATATTACTTGCATGTCCAACTTGGCCATTTGCTTCTGTCGGCTGGATGCTGATAGGTGGCTGTGGCTCAGACCAAAAGCTCCTTTTCGTAGTGCCCACGTAGGCATTAAAAGGCCAACCTATGACCGAGTCTTTAACACTTCTTAGCCATTACATTACACGTTGCATCCTGTCTTAACTAAGTTCTAAAACATTTATGTATCTCCGGTCCAAGGTTTAAATTATTATTATTATTATTATTTTAAAAATATTAATTTAAAATTAGCCCGAGTTTAATTGTTTTCGAATCGTCTAAATCAAAATTTGGGTAAAAAATTTTTGAGTCTAATCAAACTTCAAATCGTATTAAAATGATAAAAGGTTAATAATTTTCTATAATTTAATATTTTTATTTTAAAATTTATCATTTATCTTACGATTTTTTTCATAATATTTTATTATTTATTTAAAATAATAAATTTTGATAATATATTATCATAAAATTATAAATTAAAAAATATAATAACAAGTAATTAAATGATATAAAAATAAATTATATATTTTAAAATATATCGAATTTAAAACTTTAGTTGGGTTTACCGTATTGGTGAAATTTAATTAATTCGCGTTTAATATTTATATTTCGTAGTTATCTTTTAAATAAACTATAAAAAATGATTGTAAAATTTTTTAAATAAATAAATAAATATAAGACATTAATTAATTGCGTATGACTTTTTTGGCTTGACTAATGTGGTAGGAAGTTTATGAGTTAAGCTTCAAGATGGGGCAAGTTGTGGCCCTCAATACAAAGAGGATGTCAATGGTACCACTACCATACCATTGGTCTCCTTAGTAATGCTGAGATTTTTGTCAAGACAACCTCGTATTCCTTCCCATGTTTTCCTATACTAGGAAGACAAGACACATGGGATATTTAAGATTGGGACCAATGAATAATCACAAACACATCTTTTGTTTTTCTTTTTTTCTATTTATTTAAACATTATATTTTTGTTACTCCAAATTTATTAAAAATATAGTCTTTTTTCTTACCATTTCGCTCAATAGTGGATTACCTCCTTCTCGAGTGAGGCTAGAAAAAAGGAGAAGAGGCCTCACTTCAATCGCAAGGTTGATATGGTTTCTCTCCTTTCAGCGGTTCTAATCATTGATACCGTACCATGATCAGGATCTTACCTTTTTATTTATGATACGTAATGGATTTCAAGTTGTTGACCGAGTTGTGATCAAGAGTAGTAAGCTTAGTCTTAATTTGGATTGCATTGAAGTAATATAAGATTGCATTCTTCATTTAGATATGCATATCATTACATACAAGTTCTCCATCTTGAACCTTTTGTGGTTTGTATGGGCCAATACAAGTTACAATGGGTCTAG
Source organism: Erythroxylum areolatum (assembly GCA_024520975.1). Taxonomy (NCBI): domain Eukaryota; kingdom Viridiplantae; phylum Streptophyta; class Magnoliopsida; order Malpighiales; family Erythroxylaceae; genus Erythroxylum; species Erythroxylum areolatum. The sequence continues at coordinate 1,775,772 of JANIJH010000002.1, read as the reverse complement.
CATCTCTTGAGCTTTGGACTAGGGTTATAGACAGGCCATGAGCAATCACCATACAAAAGGGCCTTCAAAGGTCCAGTGTTCTATTGATTGGGATTTGCATCCAATAAAATTATGATATTATCTAATACAATATAAAATTCAATTAAATCTTATTTTTAGGTATAATTATATCACATTTTAATTAAGTGTATATATATATATATTTAAAAGTTTTGATAAATGGGCTGTTGCACTTTTTATTATTAAAATATAAAAAGTTTGAGATTTATCATTTAATAATTTTTATGATCATTATAATTAATTTTAATTAAATTATGATGAAATATGGGGAAAAAAAAAGGAATCATAAAAAGAACAAAGAACCACTAAATGTTCCGATTGAAGTTGAAACCTAAAAGCTCAACTTTCCATCTTACACAACCTGGCAAATTCCATTACCTTGAAAGCAAAACCAATCCCAAATTCAAATCCACTCCACTCTACCCACTGATCTGATCTCTCCATCGTTTCATTGGGTCATGCAGAGAAAGTTACACGTAAGGTTAGCATCAGCATGCAAGTGACAGGACAGAAAGAACAGAATATGCCTATCTTCTTGATCTTGGCTTCTTTTCACAGTTTGATCCTGTAAAAGTAGTAAATGGTTCCCAGGATTCTCCAGGTAGACATAGTCTGTCATCTTCAAAACTTTTATCTTACACCCAAAAAGATGCCTGCCCCGGAAAACCTGGAATGATCTCAAACCCAAGAGCCAACTTGTAAGAGGGACCAAAGGAATAAAATGAACGAATCCAAATCCAAGCTATGCTGGTATGCAAGGTATCTGCAGGAATCACTTTTATATACAGGAAACAAGATGGATGCTGATAAGGAATCCAATCATCTGCAGCTTGATGTATCTCCAACCATTTATCAACCATTAGGACCCTCTGCAATTCTTAAAGCTACACCACCTGTCATTTTCCAACCAATGATCACCGCATACGTCTATTCATGGGAGGATCATCTTCTTTCTTTTTATACCTTTTAGCATTTAAATCTGGCCCATATCACAGTTTTTATGCTTATTGTACGTTTATAGAAACTAATTATTTTAAAATATGTGGTTCTCTTATTTCTAAATTAAAATTCTTGTTAATTCAGTTTAAACATAAAATATTACGTAATAAGTGTAAACTCAATTCCACAGTATTTCTCAAGAGAAGAACTCTATCTTCTGCTAATTACTTAATCATTTAATGGATTGATATAAAGTCTTTGAAGATTAATCCATCTTGTAGGAATGATGTGTATCCAAAGCAATTCTATGTAGATATACACTGATGGACAGATAGGAATAGAAACTTGGTAAGTCTTATCCGTACAGGAAATCCACTGAAGCTGGAATTGCCATATGCAGAGTTGGAAACATGTATGTTAGGTCGAATTTACAAGCTATAACTCCTTACTTAGCAGACTGTTCAGGAAAAAGAAGTCTTGACCAGTTTCTTTCACTAAATTCATTATTACGATTCCAATTTCCATGGAGTATATGCAGTATCTGGTCTTTGGTCTTGGAAAGATATGATCCAGTTCTCCAACTTGCAAATTTCAGGTCCACCAGGGAAGATAAAAGAAGCAATTAGCCTTAAAGCTTTTAAAAAAGAAAGGGAAGATATCCATCCAGAGAGATAAATTCTGCAGTTTGTGTTGGACGTGGATGATAAGGATTCTGGAACAGTGACAAGAGTACCAGGTGAAAGTTTTTGCTTTGTTTCCTTGTACAACGCATTTTCTTTTTTAAGAAAACCTGAAAAGGCACATTTCACCAAGGCTAGAGGCCTAGTACTAATACTGCTATGATCAATCAGATTGAAGTTCCTGGAAAATGCCGTGATTGTTATAGTCTGAAATGACAGAAAGCAACTGTTAGTACCAAACTATTGATGATTGTTCTTACTGATATTCCTGTGGTGCAATGCAACTGAGGTTGGAACTCCTTAGATATCCATCAGAAATTTGGTCAAGTTGCTCACTTTAGGTTGCCTGAAACTTAATCACTCAAAAGCTATACAAGAAAAAAAGAAAAAAGCTGGATGGTTTGATCTTATTAAAAGCTTAGATAAGAAATAATGAACTGACACAACTAGAAAAAATTCATATATTAGCTTATTATACAACTGTGTACTGTGAATTTGGAGGTGTGTCTGCCATTGTTAACCCTACACAACAACAATTGGAGGTCTAGTTCAGTAAGTACAGTAAGCAAAATGTACATTCAGGTTACTGTACCCTCAATTACTGAAACTTGCTCCAAATAGTTTCACTTTCGTTCGGGCCCAGTGCTTATAATACAAAGGGAAGAATCATGCAGCTGGCAGTTCAAGCCCCACTTGATATGCAATACAGTGTCCTCCCTTTTTTTTTTTTTAAGAGACTCTATCAGAGTAATATTCTGATAACCTTAACCGTTCCAAACTCATTGAATTCACCACTTGATTGAAACCCATCTTGGGAAAAACATGATTAGCACCAAACCCAACTTCCTGTTCGTATTGAAGAGATGTATCAGACTCAATCCTATCAATCCTAAAGCCATGAAGAAAGGTTACAGTGTACAAGTTCAGTCCATGTCAGTTAAAGTCATAAAAAATGCATCAGCAGAGCTAAACCAACCATCTGTACGAGAAAGAAAGAATGTGGCATAGATATCTTGACTTGACCATTCCTCAATAATAGACAAAATGCACAGGAACTGACGTATGCTCTTAGTTCAAAAAGATGGAGCGGCCAGCTGCACATGTTTTGGAAGGTTGTCGAGCGTAGGGGCTAGTAGTGACAGTGCTGCGGCTGCTATATCAAGTTTACAAGATTAGACAACAAACAAAGAAAACACCTAAAAAGTAAACTGCTGTCTGTTATACAGCTCCAAAGTAATCTCAAAATGCAGTAACTTTCAAAGAATGATCTGTTCTAACAACAACAATTTTAATAATCTTTTCGGTGTAGGGTTATAGGATTATCATATCCATCCTCTAGGTGAAATTTTTAAATAATTTTTTAATTTTTAAAATGTTTTCATTAATATTCTCAATTTTTGATTATTCATAATTTTGTTGTTGATATCATTATAATAATACTATTTAAATATTTTATTTAAATTTAAGAGAATTATATATAGAAAATATAATTAATTAAAGCTCAAACCTGTGGATTACCTTACCTGGAGCATGAGTGAAAAACCATGTAGGTCCACACCGCTTGCCCTTTGTTGTCTATCACTTTCTCGTCCACCAAACACAACTCTACCCTACTAGCTAACCACTATATATAGCCCATCAATGGCTACCTCTAGGTGCATAGCATACCATCTTCTTCTTCTTCTTCTTCTTCTGTTTTATCTTTCTAATATACTCTTTTCTTTTCTCTCTGATATGGGCTCCAGCTCCGCTTGGACTCCCAAGCAAAACAAGCTGTTCGAGAATGCTTTAGCCACTTATGACAAGGACACTCCAGATCGCTTCCAGAAGCTGGCCAGCGCCGTCGGAGGCAAAACTGTGGATGAAGTGAAGAGACATTACGATATGCTCGTTGAAGATGTGAAACAAATCGAAGCTGGTCAGGTTCCTCTACCCAACTACAAGAAGGCAAGCAAGAGCCACAACTGCATGGACGAAGAACAAAGGTAAGCTCTTTTCGTATTAAGTTCTTCTTACATACTATTCAAGAACACAGGTAGCTTACTAATGGATATTGCTTAACAAATCTTCATTGTTTCATGCAGATTAAGGAATCTTAAACTCCAGTGAAGCATGATCTGCAAATCACATGTCGTACCAAGTAATGAAACAAACAAGCATCAAGTAGCTCCAGCAGTGTCTCAAACTTCCCTAGAACCAAAAAACATAGATATAAGTTTATAGTTTCTACCATTAAAATCTTATCAGTTTGCTTATTCCTGGTGTAATGATCTGATATTGAAATCTTACTACAGATACTATTGTCTTGTTTTGTTTTCTTGTCTGCAAATTACTTAAAACAAGCGGTACTGTTTAACCTACCCACCATGGACCAACCTCCGCTTAGCTACTATACATGTAAAAGTTAACCAAAGACCATATTCGAGCATTGCGGTGGTCGCTTAACTTGTAAACAAGTTGAGTAACTTTCTGTAAAGGGGAATGGAGATGCTTAGACATGAACACACTGTTTATCAGACAATAAAGATAAGATTAAGAGAGTTGTAAGAACAGAATCATTATAATTTGACTCGAGAGGTGGGTAATGACTATGTCACTTAGAATATATATATATATAAAAAAGGAAAGAGATCAAATAGGTATATCTGAAATTGATGGAGGTGAAATGAAAGTAGAAAGAAGAGTGATTGTGAGAAACAGCTCATTATATGCTCGTGACGTTCCATATTCTCTTGCAGTTCTTATTTATATTCCAAAGGCTTTATTAATTTAAATGCCAAGGTTTTATCAAATTATAATTTTTTTTATTACAAGGGAGATAGAAAAAACAAAACTAGCGCAGATGTCAGGGATACAACACTCCTTGCGCATCTAGCTGAATAAGCTCCTGTATGACCTCCGGTGGCTCTTGTAGCAGGTGCAGGCCCAGACTTAATAAACTTGCAAAAGCCACCAATCTATTGGTACACTGGTTTTCCTCACAAAAGACATGTTGTAGTTGGACTTTTCAGTCACGGTGTAGTAAGCTACGGATACCTACAACCAAAGAAGTGTTCTCAGTTAGTGTTTCGTTGGAAGCAGATAGAATGTTAATGACCTCTAAAGAATCTACTTTCGACGACGACACGTCTATAGCCCAGGTCTCAGGTCAACATGAGGTCGGAAAAATGCCCCAAAATTTTGCATATAAGGGTGATCCCCTCCCAAGATGTTGCTGAAACCTGCCACACCGCTTTCAATGGCTATCTCTAATTAATCCGCCAGCTGTAGTCGTAGTAGGCCCTTGTTTGAATGCTCCATCTGAATTTAATTTCACCCAACCTTCGAACAGTTTAGTCCAGCCCACAAAACTCCCCACAGCCAATCCCTAGGTCGGGAAAACACATTTTTCTATATTTCTTGCACGACCAATCTATTCCACGTAGTCCAGTACAACCCTGGTACCATCTTCTGGCCATACAAAGCCCCTCTCAAATAGGTTGTTGTTACGCTATTTTTATAATAACCAACAGGCTATGCCATAGATTGTAGCCCACTTGACCTGTTGGACTTTCGAAAGTTTTATGAGATTAGACACCAGCCATATCCCCTCATCCTATTGGAAGAAGTCTGTATCAACCACATCCTATGAAAATTTACGCCAGAAAGTTTGCACTCTCAAGCAGTCTCGTACTGTATGTAATGTTGACTCTTCCTGGCCACAGAAATGACAACTGCTATCCGTGGCGACGTGCCTGACTACTCGCTGCTGATTAGTCAAGAGTTTTCTATTAGCCAGTAGCCACAGGAAAGAACGAATACGCTGAGATCCAGGCCATGTCCATATAACCTTCCAAAGCTTGTGATTTGTGTCTAGATAGGGACCTTCCAGTAAATCATAAGTTGATGCCACAGTGAACCTCCCATGGGTAGTTGGCCCCCACACCAGCTTATCGTCCCCTCTCTCCTCAGCAGTAGGGCAGAGAGATGCTAACTCCAGACAAACTAAGGAAGGTAAGTATTGCTGAAACTCCTGTCAATGGTAAGTACCCCCTTCACTACTAAAGTCGGCAATCGTGGCGTTCAGGCTATTATTCGGAATTTGAGAGGTTGCCACATGGATAAGCGGTCCCCGTCCATTCAGCCAGTTATCTAGCCATAATAATATTCTTCTGTCGTTGCCCAGAATCCATTTGCTACCCTGTCGTACAAGTGGCTAGGATGCCGAAAGTCCCCTCCAAACTATCAAAGCCCCTGGCCTCGCGATTGTTTGAGGGATAGGTAAGTATCTAGTCTATATTTAGCTCTGAATACTTAAATCCAAAGGGTTTTCGACTGAGTCAGTAAGGCCCAACCTAACTTTGCAAGTAACGCATCATTAATAGGGTGGATTCGTTTTAGTCCTAGTCCCCCAGCGGACTTAGACTGACTGACTGACACCCAGTTGACAAGGTGCATTTTTCGTTGATTGGGCATAGAACCCCAAATAAAATCTCTCATGATTTTCTCTAGATCGTCACAAAGTTGGTGCGAGAGACGAACTATTTGCATCGTGAAAATTAGAAGGGCAGCAATGACTGACTGGGTTAAGGGAGCGACAAGCTCTGAGCACGCCAGCTTGCGAGTTTCTTCTAAGCAGTATCCAATATGTGTTGAAAGGTGTGTCTAGATATTCGCTCATGATCAAATTATAATTTTAATACTAACATTTTATAGTGTTTTAGTTTAAATTAATATTAAATATATGAAAAAAATCTTGCATTTAAAATAATAATTTACGTGATTAAATTTTATTAATTAAGTGACATTTTTAAATATTTTTAATTTTTTGATGAATTTTACTACTACATTATGTCATGTGAATTTGAATAATAAATTTTTAGAAAGACAAAAGGTGAGAAATTCAGTTAAAATTTTAATTCATTGATGATTTATTATAAATGTTTTTAAAAATATTAAAATTGAATTTAAAACTCTAAGTCTAATAAACCATGGAAACAGCTTCTTTGTAAAATTACAAAAAAGAAGGTTGCCTATAATATGACCCTCCCCAAACTCCTGCATAGCAGAAAGCTTTATGCATTAATTGTTATAATTCTAATAAACATTTTTGAGGTTTAAATATAAAATAATTAAATATACAAAATATTTTGAGTGGAGATAATAAAATTAATAATTTTTTAAAATTTAGATTGAATTTAAACTTAAAATTAAATTAACAAAATTTATTTCGTTAATTTTAGATATAATAGGTATTATGACTTTAATGTTGCTACTGCTATTACTCTTCATCATCAACACCCAGTTCGAAATCTCGCAATAAAGTAGGGTCTGAGGAGATCTGATAGTACGCAGCCTTACCCCTACATAGTTGAGAGGCTGTTTTCGATAGACCTACATGCAAATGAGACAAGATATGAATGATGCAGGTTACAGAGGGAAAAGGTAAAACTAGCACGGTAAATTATTAAATAAATAAAAATTTTACATAAAAAAATACAGGGTAAATCTGATGGAGTCCAGATCTGGGAGTATCTGATAAGCTGTAAAGACTGACTCGTCTCGTTTCTAGTTACTGTAGGAGTCCTTGCTCATATACCCTACAAGTATGTCAATCCTACTGTCCTCGTAATCTGCGTGCCACGAGTCCCATCTTCAAATAACTACTCTACTGTAATGGCGAACTTTAAAGGTTAATCTCTTACCCTTATTCGATCACGTCATACCCGTTTATTTGTAGCTAATACCTCATTAAGGTCTAACTCCGACAAATCTTTCTTGATTACTTCCCTCCAGGTCTTGTAAGGCCTCTCCTTTCTTCTCTTGTATTCATTAAGGGTTATATCCTCACAACTATACATCGGAGCATTAGAGGGCCTTCTGTGCACATGCCCGAATCACTTAAGTCTAGTCTTTCTCAACTTGTCGGCCACATTAGCCACCTGTAGTCTATCTCTCACTACACGGTTATGAACCCTATCTTTTTTGGTAATATCACACATCCACTAAAACATAAGCATTTCGGCTACCAACAACTGTCTTGCGACGTTTGGCAGGCTAACACTCTGCCCCATATAACATAGTTGGACGGATCACCGTTTTATAAAACTTCCCTTTGAGTTTTATAGGAATCTTTTTATCATATAAAACTCCTGACGCATTTCTCCATTTGGTCCATCCAGATCTAATACACTGTATTATATTCGCATCGATATTACCATCACTCTGAATGATGGACCCCAGATATTTAAAATACAATTTCTGTGGTATAACGTCAGCACCAATTGTCACCACCGTGTCATGTACTCGTTGGTCCCCCGAAAAGTTGCATTCTAAATATTCTGTCTTATACCTGCTCGTTCTAAAACTTTTTGATTTTAATGTATCTCTCCAACGTTCTAGCTTGGAATTGACCCCCTCCCTGGTCTCATCCACTAAGACAATATCGTCAGTAAATAACATACACCAAGCTACCTCTCCTTGTATATGTTTGGTAAGTTTATCTAACACTAGATTGAACAGAGAAGGGCTTAAAGCAGTACCTGATGCATTCCAACACTGATAGAAAATGCTTCCGTGTCGTCTCCTATCGTCCTTACGCTCGTCAATACTCCTTCATACATATCCTTAATTACTTTAATATAAGTCATAGGAATGTCTTTTGCCTCCAAACACCTCCATAGGAGTTCTCTGAGAACTATGTCATATACCTTCTCTAAATCAATAAAAACTATATGTAAATCCCGTTTTCGTTCCCTTTAGTATTTCACGAGTCTACGAAGTAGATGCATTGCTTATGTTGTGGACCTACTAGGCATAAACCAAATTGGTTGGCCGACACAGAAGCAGCTCTCTGGATCCTTTTTTCAATTACCTTCTCCCGCAGTTTGACAGTATGACTCAGTAGTTTGATGCCTCTATAGTTGTAACAATATTGGATGTCTCCTTTGCCCTTGTATAAGGAGATCAACCTACTCAATCTCCATTTATCCGACATTTTGGCTATTGCTAGGATCACATTAAAGAGTTTGACTAGCCACTTAATACCAACAACTCCTAATCGCTTCCGTACCTATATAGGATCTTGTCCGGCCCTACGACTCTTGTGCTCCCCATCCCTCTCATAACCCTTGTAATTCACCCCTTGTGACCCTTTCCCAAGTGTGCCTAGTAAGGACATGTCCCGACACGGATGGTTTGCCTAACTCTATGTCGCCCACTATCTCTACATTAAATAGGCTATAGAAGTATCTCTGTCATCACCTCCTGATTGTTATTATTATTATTATTCGCATATTTATATTTACATTTATTTATTTCTTTTTATCTATGTTGATTATTTATTATTTTAACTTTTCTTATTGCTATTTTTATTTTATTATATATATATATTTTATTTTTTATGTGGATCATTTGATAAATATAAATATTTTTATTTTGTTTTATTTTATGATATGATACTGCTGAAACTTATGGAGGACATAATTAACAATAGAAAACTTTGACATACTAAGATACAAATAAATGATTTCTATTTTAAGAGACCCTTGTCGTTGTCATAAGTCTTTTAGTATTTTCCTCTTATAGTTTGTCTAAATTTTTACATATGTAGTACTTATCTCTTAGGGGTTTAGTCTAAGCTTTTTTCTACTGCTACTGTTATTACTCACATTGCTATTATTATTGTTGTTGTTGTTATTATTATTCGCATATTTATATTTATATTTATATATTTATTTTTATCTATTGATTATTTATTATTTTAACTTTTCTTATTGTTATTTTTATTTTATTTTATGCATTTATTTATATATGTTTTTTAAGTGAATCATTTAGAAACAACCTCTTTACTAGTTAGGAGAAAGTTGGTACTACTAGATCTTCCAGATCTTGCATGTTAGTAAAATTTTTTACTTAGATGTTGTTGTTGCAATACTATTTTGTCTTAATTCATGCATTTAGACGAGGATGCTGGTTTTTTTAAAAGTTAAATATGAGATTTCATTAAGAAGATAGTAAGACACCAAGTAAACTATGAGGAGGCAAATTATTATACACTCCTAAGCCTGCATCGAAATGACTACCAATGGCCAAAACATGAGTAGCCACATTCGCAGACTGATAGATAAAACTATACCTGGCGACTGGAATCTCAAACAAGAGGGATTTACAGTCTTGAATGATTAAACTAAAAGCAGAAACATCATCAAACTTATCGTATTAATGGCTTGCGCAACCGGTTGAGAATCAGTTTCAAACAACATTCTATGTCAACCTTGTGCCTTGATCCAACTCAACACTTCATGCATAACAATGGCCTCGACAATCGTTGCAGTAAAAAACCTAGATAGCGTCATGCACGACCAGCAATAAACGAAACTCTAGAGTCCCTTACTATACAACCAATACCCTAACCCAAAGCACTTTTAGTTGAGGCATTAACATTAACCTTTAGCCAGGTTTTAGGGGGACATGACCAACTTGGATTACGATTTACAACTACCAAGGCAATATGTGGCTGAACTCGAACCACCTTCCATGCATTCAAAACATGAGTCGCCAACCGTACAACCGAATCTGGGTTTATCAAATTCAGATATTTTATCTTAAATTATTAAAAAATGAGAAGTAAAAAGTAAAATCGGTCCATTAAAATTTCGATTTGGTCTTAAAATTAAATGTGCCCTACGTTAGGCCCATATCGTGGATCATATCAAGTCCATAAAGACAACTTTTTAAAGAAGCCCTTTTAGTTTCATTCGTCACCACTCGGTCCCTGTCTGGTGTTACCAACTCAGAGTGCTCTAACTCCAACTTCCTCGGAGACAACATGGCACAACCTACCACTACTTGTTCTACTTACAAGGTAGACGAATCCAGTTATGGGTTCTTTTTCTTTGGTTATTTTCTTTGATCATTCATTTTTCTGAGACTAAACTAAGTGGTAATTATGAGCAGGTAATATTGGGTTCGTCTTCGACTGCGAGAAGAAAAATCTTGTCTGACATGGGATATGACTTCACTGTCATGGTAAAAGTTTTGTTCTTTTCCTTTTTCATTTGTCTGTTTAATCATTTAACTAAGAGTAGTATCGAAAATGGGGTTGGAATTTGTAAAATAATTGATTAGGGTTGTTGATCATTAGACTGCAGATATCGATGAGAAGAATATTCGCAAGGAGAAGCCTGAAGAGTTGGTAATGGCTCTTGCCGAGGCTAAGGTAAGATGATTGTTTCCATCCATAGGGTTTATCAGCAATTGATTTTTTAGGGTTTTTTTTTTTTTTTGAAAAATCAAAATTTCCGGTGTTGATTTATCTTGTAAGTTTCTTTTGGCTTAGTTGACTAACTACTTGTTAGGAAGAGTATTGGTGCTACGAAGTACCTGGAATATGTAAAAGGAATTTGGGTCACAATTTGAAGTGTTCTTAACTACCTTGAGTTGTCATAGCTTTGCTTAAGTTGGAGTGGCTATGAGAAGTCTGTTATTTATTAACTGAGTGTGAATTTTGCATCAAATCAGGCAGATGCAATTGTAGCAAAACTACAAAGTGTCGATAATCAGGGGAAGGATGATGAACCTACTATTTTGATTGCAGCTGACACAGTATGTGTTGTTATTTTTTTCTCATTGTCAGTGACGATTTCCTAATTAAAGAATGGGTGCATGAAGACTAGGTCATTTTTTGCCAATGCCATTTATGATCCGAGGATACTTTGTCTTCTGCCAGGGGAAAATGTTCTGTTTCATCTATGCAAGTTGGATCTTGTACTCATGGGATCTAATTTTGGGATATAAGTGCATAGTAGAAGCTTTTTTATTAGAAGGGGTCAACTGCTGTTAAGTTATATTTCGACTGATAAATGAGGATGATAGAAACCCTTAAAAGTAAGGGTCACATCTTGATGCGGACCAGTTAGCTTTGGATTACATGGAAGATCTTGACCACGGCAAGGTTTGCGGCAGGATGCGAAAGAAGACTTAAATTCTATGATGCCGTGTGTGAAATAAGAAATCCTAGGTAGTCTAATTTTTGTTATTTCCAGTTATGTTCTATTACTTCCTTATTAGTTGACAGTAAGAGTTTGGATTCTAAATCCTTGCTTAGTTA
>JANIJH010000002.1:1746336-1758932 GCA_024520975.1 Erythroxylum areolatum | reverse complement strand
TGTCGTTCTTGTTTCTCTTTTCGTCCAATCAAACGACATTGATTAAACTCCTGAACGGAGTCTAAACGTTCTTGTTCTGTTCTTAACTTCCGTTCTGCATCACATCTTTTTCAGCAAGTTTAGATGGAGACATTTCTAATCTTCCAAGTAGCGCCATGTTAAGAAACTCTTGAAGCCTTTGAATTATGATACTTCCTGTGCTGCAGCTATCTGCTCTATGGTTAATGTTATTGCTAAAATTATTGTTACAGTTGCTTCTGTTGTGCTTAATAACGTGTTTTTGTTTCACTTTGCTGTCACTGCCTTAATATCTTGGCTTTTGGTGTTGGATTTGAACTTTGATTCAGGTGATTAGTGCTTACCTTAGCTGGTGAAAACTTCTTTCCAGGCTGATGCCATCTTGCAAAGGCTTCCAATGAGCGAGTATGCAAAGGATGCTGAGCCAACATTACTAATTACCTCTGATCAAGTATCATTCGTTTATTATTTATGCCTATGCTTCTAATTCACTCCTGTATAGAAAAGTTCCACTTGGTTTCATACCTTAAAATCATTTCACATCCTTCCTTTCTTAACTGTAGTAAAAGTCTACGTAACGGAGTCTGCTGATGTAGTTTTAAACGATTAGAATAAGGTGAATGTTTCTGACAGGTTATGCCACTTGGTCCTTGTCTGAACATGAGTGTAATACCATTTAGAAAAACCAGTAGCTGCGTCAATTATTCAGCATCAACTAATTAAGTTCACCATTTGCTTTTAACTCACGAACCTTTTGTTCCTTTATGAATGTTTTCCATAGCATACATGTTGAGTGGGTGTATACGAAAGATAATTGGATGATAGACTCATTATGGTCGAACTTCTACTTAATAATGACATGCAACAAGCAGTTGAATTCCTCTGAGTTTGGCCATTGGCCCTTTTTGTTTTCTCTTTCAAGTTATTGTTTCTTGTCATTATCGACAGTCTATAGAGCAAGAGAGCATTGGTTGGTTTGATTGATTTTTAGTACCCCAAATTTCTGGACCTTCAGTTAGTATCCTCGGACATAAATGGCTTCTGGTGATAAAGGCATGCATTTTTGTGTTTCATACTTCTATATATGAAAATTCAACTGTTCTGTGAAGATACATATGTTTAGTGTCATTTCTTACTGTCATTTAATATTACAAAGGTGGTTGTCTATGGGGGCACAATCAGGGAAAAGCCATCTAGCGAGGAAGAAGCACGCCAATTCATGAAAGGTTTGGTCTAAAATTCTTACATTTCTACTCCTGTTGTTTTATTGTTTCACTGCATAAGTTCTTATGAACATGGAATGCAGATTATTCTGGAGGCCATGCTGCAACTGTGGGGTCAGTTCTTGTCACAAACTTAAAAACTGGTCTGCGAAAAGGAGGATGGGACCAAGTGGAGGTATTTTCTGTTGTTAGTATAATGCAGAGGACACAGTCTCATGACAGATTTTCGACATTCCAAATTCAAGCCTCATCTTTTCATACAAAAAAATTAACGTTTTTGATTATTTGTGATATTAAGAAGAAGGTCTTCTCAGTATAATCCTACTGGATGAAAGTCACAATTAACAAAATTTCTAGGATCTATTTCTTTGAAATGGAATTTCTGGCATTGATAGCTGAATTGTAATGCTTGCAGATCTATTTTCATGAGATACCAGATGAAGTTATTGAGAAGTTGGTAAGATTTCATTTCGCGACAAGAATTACTTTCACGTATTGGACGAATGGTGTGTTTTTAACATTGTTCCCACTCAGGTCGCGGAGGGAATTGTGCTCAGAGCTGCTGGAGGGCTTATAATCGAGCATCCTCTGATCTTACCATATGTTAAAGAAGTGGTTAGTCTTCCGATCTTCGATAAAACATATAGCAATGAATAGCGTAATAAGAACACAGAAGAAATAATCTAAAGTTAAGAGCAGGAACAGACTCAGTAGATGTAAGGTATGAAACTTCTTATCCATGCTGTTTTCCAAAACAAACCGGTTGAATAAATGACAGTGTTGTGCTTTGGAACAGAATCTTGATCTGGGTCTTAATCAAACTTTGCCTTCTCCGACTCGTTGAGTGCTACTAGACCGATTTTTTCTGCTTATAAATGATTAGATTGCAGATATTGAGAAGATAGTAGTTGAAAGCTTCCAATGTTCATGAATCCTTCTACTGCTTAGGTTGAAGTAAATCAATTTTCCTGAGTAATGTTGTGTACTTGTACAGGTTGGGACAACTGATAGTGTGATGGGACTTCCCAAAGCTCTAACCCAGAAACTTATGGAGGAGGCTCTGTAGGTGTTGGTGAGCTAAAATTTCTTAATCTATCATGTTGGTTTAACTCGATGAACACATATTTGTTCCACCTTTAGTTTCACTTTGCCGGACTTGAATCGGTCTCTTTGCTACTGTTGCTCAAAACACTTGAAAAAACACCCATCCCAACTGTCTTCTCCAAGAAGAGAGGAGAATTTAAGCAATGATTGGGCCCAAGGCACATGACCCGAGCCCTGCCTAATTGGGCTTGGGTGGCCCAAAGTTTGGTTCAGCCCTATTTTTTTTACTTTTTAAATTAAAAAATAAAAAAACAATATCATTTTTCTATAACTTTCCAGCTTTGGGCTAGGCCGGACTCGAACAGTTTAAAGTTAAATTCCGATCAAATTGGGTATATCTTAATTGTCATTAAGGTTTCTAGCTTTTGGCTAGGTCGGACTCGAACAGTTTGAAGTTAAGTTCCGATCAAATTGGGTAGATCTTAATTGTCATTAAGGTTAGTAATAAGTTGGGCCAAGTCTAGGCCTTCTGAGGCCTGAGATGACTGGACCTTGACTCGATTGCTTTTGTTCTAGCTCGGGTTTGAGATACAGGCCTAAGGTTCAACTTGGGATCCGGCCAATGATCCGGATCATTGACTTCGAGCTAGACACTTAATACGCTGGCAACGAGTCTTTAAAGCAATCATTTAAATCATTGAGTTTGGATTTGGTGGAGACATTAAATTTTGCTTTATAAATAGTTTATTTAGGTTACACGTGGAAAATGGTTAATATATGATTGATGTATTAAAAAATAGCTATTAGACAATTAGCTTTTATCTAAGTAATCGATTGAAGAACAATCCCCATATTGTGCACATGGGGCATTGAGTAAGCAATCAAAGAGGCCCGTTACGTATTTAAGACAACTTCATTGTTTATTATAAATAATATTATTAAATTTGAAACAAATTAATAATTTATTATGATAATTTTAAATTAATAATTTAGAGTTGAGCTAAATTACTACATCCAATGTTTTCAAAACCGAACCAAAAGTTTAAACAAGTAAGGCAAAAAGTTTAAGGTTCAATCGGTATTAAACTGTCATAAAATTGTCTAAAGATTGAATAAAATTAAAAAATTTAAAATATGATTAAAAGATATTATTTTTATCTGTGACGTAAGAGAGAAGAAAGAAAAAGAGAGATAGACAAAAAAAATTTGTATATTTTTCGGGTGTTTTTTTTTGTAATTCTCCAGTTTTCTCAGTAGTAAAATTCTTCTATCCTTGCTTATAGTTTTATTTTTTTACGTAAAATTTGTGTATTCATTATTATTCCCTCAGTTCTATTTGGCTGTGAACTTACTCTAATCTGGTTATTTTTCACTTAGAGAATTTAAAGTTTAGTTAAAAAAATAAAAATTAATTGATTTATTTTAGTTTATAAATATTTATTAATTTAAATTAATAAATTTTAATTAGCTTTTGGCTCGTGTGAGATGAAATATTAGATTATAATTTTTATAAAATAGTTTAAATAATATTTAAACCTTAATTTAGACATCTTCCCGACGTCTTTGGTCCACCTGATTTTTAATGCGATATTCACTGTCCCTGTCGGCTCTGAGTCTGAGACTCGAATATTCTAACCTTCAAGCCCACAGTTATTTAACAGTTCCAAAAAAAAAAAGAAGGAAGCTCACCTCATCCCTTTACCGCCACACCTTCCTTAAAAAAGCTAAAAAACAAGTCAATACTCGATACTCTCCCACCATTGTCATACGTACGCTTAACCCACTCCTCCTTCCATCATAGCTCTCCATTTTCAATACACAACTCAATTCTCTATATAATTCGCCTCTTCCTCATCAATCTAACCACTGGTAGTAGTGCAACCACCACCATGGACTCCGGCGCCGGCGAGATTCGCATCCAACAAGCCCGCCGGTTACCGGATTTCCTCCAGAGTGTCAATCTCAAGTATGTCAAGTTGGGGTACCACTATCTTATCTCTAATCTGTTGACTTTGTGTCTTGTTCCGTTAATCGTCGTGACGTCCGTCGAGGTCTCACAGATGGACGTTGCCGATCTCCGTCAACTTTGGGTTCACCTGCAGTACAACCTCGTCGGCGTCGTCACGTGCTCCGCGATCCTGGTCTTCGGACTCACCGTCTTCATCGTGACCCGACCCCGACCCGTTTTCCTTGTTGACTACTCGTGTTACCGAGCGCCCGACACCCTCAAGGCTCCGCGTCACCGTTTTATGGAGCATTCCCGGTTGACGGGAGACTTTGAGGAGTCGTCGCTTGAGTTCCAGCGGAAAATTCTCGAACGTTCCGGCCTCGGCGACGAGACTTACGTGCCGGAAGCAATGCATTACCTTCCTCCACGGACGTCGATGGCAGCGGCGAGAGAGGAGGCTGAGCAGGTTATGTTCGGCGTCCTGGACAACCTCTTCGAGAACACAAAGGTAAATCCTAAGAACATCGGAATCCTCGTCGTGAACTGTAGCTTGTTCAACCCCACGCCGTCTTTGTCTGCTATGATAGTGAATAAATACAAATTGAGGAGTAATATACGGAGTTTTAATCTGGGTGGCATGGGGTGTAGCGCCGGAGTGATCGCGGTGGATCTAGCGAAAGATTTGTTACAGGTTTACCGGAACACGTACGCCGTCGTGGTGAGTACAGAGAACATAACCCAGAACTGGTACTTCGGGAACAAGAAGTCTATGTTGATACCCAATTGCTTGTTCCGCGTCGGTGGTTCGGCCGTTTTGTTGTCCAACAAATCCTCCGACAAGAGACGTTCAAAGTATAGGCTTGTTCATGTGGTGAGGACTCATCGTGGAGCCGACGACAAGTCATTTCGATGCGTCTACCAGGAGCAGGACGATACAGGGAAGACTGGTGTTTCCCTATCAAAAGAATTAATGGCTGTGGCTGGTGGGGCTTTGAAGATCAACATCACTACGTTAGGACCTCTGGTCCTACCCATCAGCGAGCAGCTTCTGTTCTTCGCGACTCTGGTATTGAACAAACTGTTCAAGAAGAAAGTGAAGCCATACATCCCAGATTTCAAGCTGGCGTTTGATCACTTCTGTATACACGCCGGCGGGCGAGCAGTGATCGACGAGCTGGAGAAGAACCTCCAACTCTCGCCGGTTCATGTGGAGGCGTCGAGGATGACCCTCCACAGGTTCGGTAACACGTCTTCGAGCTCCATATGGTACGAGTTGGGGTACTTGGAGGCTAAAGGAAAGGTGCGAAAGGGACATCGTGTGTGGCAGATTGCATTCGGGAGTGGGTTCAAGTGTAACAGTGCGGTGTGGCAAGCTCTAAGGACGGTGAAGCCGTCGGTCAACGCTGCTTGGGAAGATTGTATAGACAGGTATCCTGTGAAACTGGATACATAGGATTCAAGTCATCGGTGTCCTGTGAAGTGTCATGTCTCTTTCTTAGTGGATCTTGTCATGGATGTCCTACTTCGATGGTGTCTTTCCAAGTTGGTGTTCTAGATGTTCATATTAGTTTGTAAGAAAACACTTCTTCTTCTTCCAATTTGGATGTTGACTTAAAGTTGATAATTAACTTAAATAATTCATTGGAAATATATATTTTATTTATTTTTATTTATAAAATTTGATTAATTTTAAATAATTTAAATCTAAAAAATATTATTTTAAAATTTTTAGAATTCAATTTTTTTTAATAATAGGAGAAGTATAAACAAACTAAGTTACTAAGCGGGGAAAGGAAACCTCAGAAATATCCTCTAGAAGGATAGTAGCACAACCCATAGGCGGGTTTTGATACCAATAGACGCCTAGTTCTAAAGACTTGGCCTGGTTGGCTAGTCAATCCGCAGCTCGATTAGCTTCACGGTAAATATGCCTAGCCTTCACTATCTATTGGTGTTGTAGTAATTGGTGAATTCCCAAAATAAGGTTGTTAAAGGAAGCCGACGGTGGAGTGGAGGATACTAAGAAACTAAGATCAGTAAGAGAGTCAACGGCAAGTTTCACTCGCCGATATCTGAGACTCTATGCCAACGAGAGACTTGTGTATACTCCCTAGAGTTCGGCACAAACTAAAGTACAATATCTAATATTGTGTCCAAAACTACCTAGCTATTTTCCTATGTGGTTCCAGAGGAAACCTCCTGCCGTAGCCCGTGATCGGATAATGTTAAGTAATGTTTTAGTTGCAGCCAATCTTGACCGAAATCCAAAAAGCTTACAACCTCAGAAAATTCCTGATGCACATTAAAGAACAGCTACAAATTGTGTACTTTTCAAAGTATGGATTGCTGTCTGATTTCACTCATCGCTTCAATGTTTCTATGGGAGAATGGTGGTAAACTTAATAGATGAAATGATGTGAATCTCAATGATACATTCTTCTCGTCTTATCTTACTATACAAAGTCACTGAATGGATATACTTTTGAATGGATAGATTTTTGAGAGTTCAATAACTGTTTTTTTTATCAAAATTTAAAAACAATTTTGGCTGTAAAATAAAAATTAATACATATTACTTTTTTGACAACTAAAATACAATATTTTAATAATTTCAAATTTGAAGCTTCTTAAAAAAGTATTTTTTTAGGTAAATTTTTTAGATTAATTAATGATCTTATTTTTAGTCTCTTTTATTATCGTGTTTTATAGATAATTCTCACAATATCCATAAACTCATCTTCACGTTTATTTTGAGATTTATATAGTATTATTTAGCTTTTTATATATTTTAATATTTATTTTTTATACTAATTTTACTTATGTTATAATTCATATAAAAAATTTGATTACACATATTTTCATTTATGTTTCATATGGTTTAAAATTATATAATAATTAATATATTATGCTTTGCATATTGTTTAATATACTTTAAATATTTATTATAAAATAAAGTATAGTTAAAATTAAAAATTTCTTTTATTTTTATGTTGTCAAACAGTTTATTGTATAAAGCTCTTTTAAAAAAGTTCTTTATTAAATAATAGCCAAAAGTCAACTGATTTCTTAAAAAGATTTTTTTTATAAAAGATCTAAAAAAAAATTCTATTAATAAAAACTCTATTAATATAAACTCAACCACACAAAGTTAAGTGTCTTGTATTAGTCAAGAATAAGGCGACACATTAGTGAACCTTTCCAATCTCATGGAGTATTATTTATTATTTATTTATTTACTTACTAAATTTATATATTATTTTCCGATGGTAATTTTCAAAGATAAGAGCGAAAAGAAAACCAAATAATATTAAGAAATTCCTGATGTCAACAATTGAATAGGAACTGAAAACAACAGATAACAGATAAGATCATTTTGATACAACAATTACATCAGAAGACTTGGAGAGTTGGAGGAGGTAACTCTTCTTTGACATTTCCTGTAAAGATTTTGACTTTATCATTTCCCTTGAAACTGGAAGTTTATCCAATACCAACAAAGGTAAAGGAATGAAAGAAATAATGAACATTGTCATCTGAAGGAAGTTTGTATTTCTTCCAGTGTTCTTCCTTTTGTCTCGGGGACAAACATGCTCGTAAACGCAACCGTGAAAGCGCTCACAATCATGTAAATGGTAAAGGTTCCTGCAGTTAAAGATGGCATTCCGGTAGCGTTTAGTTGTGTTGTTTGTTTCATACATTTGCAAGTGTGCATATAAGCTTCAGTCTATGTGCGTACAGAAAGAAACACAGAGATGTGAGTCACATAAAGAGGTTTAGGGGTTTACAGACCTCCAGCACTCCACTTTAAAAGCAAGTTTGCAGTCATTGTGATCAGCCAGGAGACGAACCAATTGGCAAGCGTTGCTACACTTCCGGCGAGGCTCTTGATATTTATCGGAAGAATCTACATTGACATTTTAATTGCATCCATTAGCCACGTAACGACAATGTTATAATTTGTTCTCGTGCAGGTCATGATAGAAGCTTCAAAACTTGTTCATATTAATGCATTAGGCTAAGAAATGCCAGAGATTTGCATACAATATCCTCTGGGAGCTTTTGCTGGATTGCATAAAACTGATTGCAACTTTACATAACAAAGTAAGCATTAAAATCCTAGACCATGTTCAAGAAATTGTCCTAACAGATTGACTTTTGAGTGTCACTGCTGATTTTTAGATAAGAAATATTTCTGTTTGTTATCACAAAGATATGAAAAGACTTAAAAATATCAATACCTCGGACATTATAAGCCATGGAATGGGTCCCATTCCTAAAGAAAAGGAAATTGCCAAAGCCTGAAAGAAAAGAAGGGAGAGGCAGTATATAAGAAACCGAAAATGATAGAAGTAGAAAACTGAAACAATGTCATCTCTATACATAACACATACCACAACTCCAACAATTGATAAGATTCCAGTTATGGTATACAAGTTAGAGCCTTCTGATACAAAACCCTGGATGAATAAACATTAAGAAAGTAGAAGAATATTATACTGGAGGGATAACGCGCAAGTTACAATCTTCGATCACAATCTATGCAAGAGCGTTTGTCAACAGTTAATCGACTTACCTTTACAAAAAATGATACTGCAACAATTAGCAAGCTTATTGTCATTCCACAAGAGGATATCTATAACAACAGAAAAAGAAAAGCATTAATCACTTCCATGCAAATTATCAACTGACTAATCAGATTAGTTTTGCTTTAACTCACTATAAGCAGAACCCGCCTGCCTGTTCTATCAACCAACCAGGTCGCTACTGCAGTGGCCACAACCTAAATAATGTGAATGGTAATTTAGAACAATGACTTTATGAGATCATTTCGTAATTTATGACTTGAAAAGATGATAGGAAGGAAACTAAATTCACTTTCTTTTTTTTTCAAACTGTACCTGGACAGCGCCAAGCCCAAATGTAGCAACATTACTATTTGTAACCCCTGTTTAAGACATATAATCAACTAATTAGAACTACTGTACTCAAATATAAATGAACTTGAAAACTCATTATGAAACATAAATAGTCAAAGGTGACAGTTAATATAGGAAATAATAAAAGTACATTTATAGAGGATGGACTGTGGATGCATTTTACAGGCTAGACAACAGTTTGTGAGGGGCTACTAATTATATCACCTGTCAGGTTGTAAGAAAAGGTGGTTCTGAAACATGTTCAATTATCCATTTAACAGTACTGGTTTTTAAATAGGAAAGAAGTGTATGATAATAGGGGACGTTTGGAGCCTTCTAACTTGAATAAATTTGTGATTCTAACAGACTTTTATCACTCCAAAGTTGATTCCAAATGATTAAAGTTTTACAAGAAGCGCTAGCTGAAACTTACCAGCAGCTGAAAAAATGGTACTGGAATAGAAAAAAACACCATTTATCCCACTAAGTTGTTGCAGGACAAGTAAACTTATACCAACCTGCAAAAGTCAATTGACCAAAAATAGAATTTTTATGTTTTGCCCATTCCTTTGGGTCCAGAAAGTTCAAGGCAAAGATAGTGTGATACCATCAAAGGAAACCAGTATCTTTTTCGTTTTAGATCCGCAAACCTGATTGTTGTTCTTCTGCTAGTTGATGCAATGGCCCTCTGCACAATTCATAGTTGCAAGCAACACTATCAAATACTGTCATTCAATAATGTACACGACAAAAGGAAATTTGGACTAGAACTCTCTTTTCAAGTAAGAACTCTCTTTTCTCTTTTCAAGTAAGAAATTGCACGTTGGATACCAGATTAGCAGTTTCACTTGTAGGACCATTTCAACTCTACTCAATTACCTTAATTTCGTTCACTTCAATAGAGATATCGGCATCAAATCCCCTAAGGACTTGCAAAGAAGCTTCAAAATCTTCTGTCATACCCATTTTTGCCTACAATTTAGATGGGCAGAAAAAGAGAGAGAGAGTTTGAATCATCAGTCCATCAAAAAATGCTTGATTATGATCAAGGAAAGAATATTCCAGAAAGTTTACCAGCCATCGAGGAGACTCCGGGATGAAAAATAGACCAGGTATCAAAATGGTACATGGTAGAATTCCTTAAAAAATTACCAAAAGTTCAATCAAGTCACACGTCGATTGATATTTAGGCAGAATCAAAATTGAAGTGAAAAGAGTTTGCTTTTACATTAACAAGGTAGAGTGTGTAAACTCAGTAGACAATTAATGACTAATAAGAAGTGCTTGTTTTTTTTTGGGAAGTGTTGACAGAAAGTTCATGTTCCATGATTGGCTCTTTTTCTTTGAAGGAATGATGTCTACAATCAAAGACAATATTTCAGAGTATTACCTAAAACTGCAAGTATTCTCCATTGAACAAAAATTCCGAGCAGGTAAGAAATCATGATTCCAATTGTGACAGAAAGCTACATGCGATTATTTCAGAATGTGAGAAACTCAAGTTTATGTATCAGCGAATAAGAATTCAACTAGCATAGATAAAAATAAGCTCCCTAAATGAAGCCAACCTGATTTACTGACCCTAAGGACCCTCTCAAGTTTTGTGGGGCTATCTCTGCTATATAAACAGGAACCTGCAAACGATAAAACAGTTGAAAGTTTTAATAAGTTCAAATGTTTGAGTAGTCAACAACCAAATTCAATCTCAAAGATACCGTATACGAGATGATTCCCACACCAAAGCCTTCTAACAACCTTCCCATGTATAAAAATGAAGAATCCTACACAAGGGCAAACCCTTAGAAACAATTGAACATGTTCATATGCTACAAGTCTCAGTGCAGCTAAGTAATGAACTCACTCTGGCAAAAGATATAACGAGCCACCCAATGACATTCGGAATGGCAGCGATCATTAGAGACTGAATTCAACACACAATGACAATTTTTAGTTGACAAAACAACATGAAGCAGCAAAATATCTACGAGTAGAAGGACAAATGACGCATAGTACTAAAGGAATCAGAACTATTACCCCTTTTCGTCCGATATACTCTGCAATCTGACCGCTAGCTATAGCCCCAACCATAGCACCCACGTTCGATAACGAGCCAAATATTGAGTACTGACACGTGAAAACTTTGTCAGAACACAAATTGAATAAGCCCAACACCGAATTTAAATTAAAACCCAAGATTCCAACCTCGGAGACCGAAAGTCCAAGATCCTTTGTGATCGCAGCTTGAGTTGGGGAAGAATAACCAACCTGGAATTAAATCAAAATGGGAAACAGAGAAGAACATCCAATCATTTCGATAATTTTAAAAACTCTTTTAGCAGGCTTACAGCTAATTGAAAGACAGCTGCAGCTGCAGCTTCAGTTTACGCTTGCTTCTAACGAAGTGAAATTGAACAGGAAAAAGAAAACAAAAACCCGCGTCATTTTCGTTGCCCAAAATAAAACATATGGGAGGATTGACATAGTTCCTCACAGTGAACCCGAATTGAATAGGACCCAAAGCCACAATCAGTACACAAGCCACGACAGAAATAGAACTATCCCGAATTGCCTGAGACGACCCCATCATACTCGACTGCCTGGACCCCATACGGTACCAACTACCGGTGTGAAGAAACGGCTTTCGGAGGTCGGCTCTCCCATCATCATCTTCCCTGAAACTCATAGTTCCTTCTCTAGATTTCAGATCCTTCTTTAGTTTGGCATGCAAGTATCGATGAAATGCCTCAGAGAGCAAGCATTTCGCTCTATAACTGAGAAGAGAAGAGAAGAGAAGAGAAGAATAAAAATTGGGACTTAGGTGAGGAGAGGGAAAAGAGGGCGAGGGAGAACGTTCGCAATAGTGAGTAATAATAAGATGACGATGATGACGACGGGATGACATGAGCAGTTCCACTTTTGTCTCTTACATTTTTTGTTTTCTTATGATGTCTTATTATTAGTCATCACTTATTACAACCAAGCCAATGGGAGTAATTGGGACTGAAAAGAACATGGTCGGTATCCGTGCCAAGCTGTAATAAATCAGCACTCGAGCCCCTTTTTCTGTAGTTATTGGTTTTTCACGTGACCAAAACCGGTTTATGGTCCCCCATAAAAAGGTGATGGGTATGGTTACCACCCGCAACACAACTAACATAAACCTTATTACATATTTTCAGTTTTTAAAAATGTCCTATTGGAAAAAGTTTGAACAGATTAGTGGTCCAATTTAGTTTCCCCTAATAATTTTTCTATATAAAATTGACCGGTTTAACCTTTTTTTTTGTCAGATTGAACGATCCGATTCAGTCCGATTTGACTTTTTAAACCTTGTAAAATTCCTTTCTTTTCTTTCATCAAAACTTTTGAGTTTATAGAATTGTTGCGAAGAACATGTTCACTTAATTAATAAGCCAAATTCATCAAAATTATTGGTTTATAATATTT
>JANIJH010000002.1:1709112-1734754 GCA_024520975.1 Erythroxylum areolatum | reverse complement strand
CATCACTTGTTACAATATAAGTGCCTATAAGCATAATATAATTTTCTTACATTAATATCATAATTTTGCTAGAAACAGTATATAAATCATGTTGTCACCTACGAAATACTCCAATCACATACTTCTTTTCAACATCCTCTATTTTATTTGAGTTGAAAATCATTATCTCTCTTACTTCCGGTTATACGCAACACCTCCACCAATATTTATTTTGAAGTACATTGATGAAACTTACAAAAATAAACATATTAATCTCCGAATTATTATCTAAATTATAGTTTCACAAAATATTTATTGCTCGTAAATAAATATGAAAGAAATACACATATCTGCTTAGTTATACATGTATTAATGTCAAATTCTAGATCTTGATCAATATTTCTTCTATAGGCAAAAGGTGCACATTTAACTAATATTTCATAAAATTACAAATTAATTTCTAATATTTTGAGGTATTTAAATGAATTCTAACATTTGCAAACTATTCAAATTTGACCGCAAAAATTTAAATAGAGTAAAGTCTTGTCAAGATGATTTATGAAGAAAATGCATTTCTCAGAACGAATGAATTGAAAATATCTACTGATGGTCAGTTTATATCTTAATTTGATCATATTTAAGTTAAAATTATAGTGTATTACAAGCTCACAATTGAGAATAATTTCATACATTACTAATTTATAATTTATTTTAATGCAATAGAAGAAGTTGATACAAATACTTTGGATGAAAACGTAGTTTACGAATCTTTAAATAGCGTTGAAGAATTTGGAGCTTTTGACAATGATGAGACATAACCTCCTTCAGAAATACAATTTTGATTTTTATTGTTATCTTAATATTTATTTTAGACTCATATTTATTTATTATTAATTAATTATATAATAATAGACATTGATGAATTTTTATTTCAATAAAATATTTTATTTTTACTTATTCTTATAAATTTTACTTCTTATTTCTTATATATCAATTTTATAGCAGTTCACTATCGGTTGAACCTTTAAACCTTAAACCTTTTCTTCGACCGGTTCGATTTCCGGTCCGATTTTTAAAACATTGCATATTTCAGATCATTTATGAAAAGATTAAAAATAAAGAAAATGTAGAATATCTGTTTTTTTCATTCGATATTTCGAAATAGTTTTTTGAGAAATTAAAAAATCTCATTGAATAAATTGCAAATTACTGTAGATGTTCTCCGAGAGAGCCACGTGCTCACATAACACAAATTAAACAAAACGACGACGTGTTACACTAACTGACTATTATCAATAACGCAAAACCACCTCCTTCTTTCACAAATCTTCGAGTCTTTACCTGATTAGGGCTGGCGATGGCTAAGCGGGGGTGAAAACTCTGTCGACGAAGGTACGTCCAGAAGCTCTCTGATGAAATCTAAGAGCACGCCCCTCTCCTTTCGACCTGCGACAGTGAATCTTAACAGGTACACTTCCTTAAGTCGTTGATTAAGGTTAGGACTATCCATGAAATTAATCATTTTCTTCTTTTCCAATAGTGATATAGATCTCTCTGAGGCCTAATCTTACGGTGACAGTCCAAGTTGGAAACACCAAATAGGTCAGTTTTTTCCTGTTTTCATACCCTTCGCTACTTCTTCTGCTATCGATCTCTTCGGACAGATCTGCGATGCTAACTTTTGAGTTGCTTCTTGTCGGATCATGTGATGTCTAGCGGTGAGGAGGCTAGTTGGGGTTGACCTTGATGGAATTTGTTTTAGGTATGTCCATCCCTACAGTCGATACAATTTTTTTTTCAATCTGAACAATTTCCTTACGATCTTTCCCTGATCTTCGCAAAGGGTCTTTCGTGGAGTGATTGTGGCTCTGGCATAATAGATTCTTATTTGTCCTAAAGTCACCCAAAGTTCATCATCGGTAAGTGATCTCTTCCGAAAATCTTCAATTGTTAGGGCATTTTCTATTTCCAACTTATCCGATTCGTGATCACCTGATCCGTATGTGATTTCTTGAAAGGTTATGAGCTTGAGGATATCCGTTGAGAGAGAGACCATCATATAGTAATTATTCATAATTGAAAATCCAGGTAACTCTTTCTTGAATACTGCATCGTTCCTTAGTTCTGTGATTGGGTATCTACGTGTGTTGAGCTGTTTGATTTGCCTTTTGTTGTGCATGGTGAGTAGTTAAACTTTAGGGAAGTATAGAATTCAAGTAGGTTATAATCTCCATATACTGGTTATTCAAAATAGTTTCTAAGGCCAAAACGAGCTCTAATCTCTTGAGACCTTCGAAAAGGTCGATCACCGACATTCGGTTAACGTCTTTTTTTAGTTGTGTTAAGACGTAAGTGCTTTTAATGGGACAGAAGATTCGTATGCTTACGAATTACGTAAGTAACTGAATGAAACCTTAACTTTTATATATAGCTTCCATATTGGGCTTCCCCATTACAAGCGTAATAAGGGTTCGATCCATGCTAATCGGGATCTATTTTCCTCCCGAACTTCGACCAGTTATTTCAAATCATTTATTGAGCCACTTTATTATCTTTGTTTAGATCAAATTACGTAACTTAAACAATAAGTTATTAAAAACTAAAAATATAATTAATAGTTGTCCAATATTATAAAAAAGGACAAATTTGTCCAACATTCTCCCCACAGCCTGGCTCAAACCCGACTTGACATTTTTTATGAATGTCAAATCAATTATTATATTACATTTTAAAACACGAAAGAAGTCTATAAATCGAAAGGATTTTATTCGTGCTCAAAAAGAAAATGACCTGTCAATCGATAGGAGCCTGCTAGAGTTCAAATAAAATAAGCCTTTCAATTGATAGGAGTTTGTTGATGTTTAAAGAAAAAAGAACCTTTTGCTTCATAAAATCAAAAAGAGTTTTTTAAAAAACTGAAAAGGTCTCCTAAAAATACAAACTTGTAAGGCAAAAATTTAAAACTTATAACACGGCCTGGCTCAAGCCTCGCTTGACATTTTTTGGTTAATGTAAAATCAATTAAAAATAATTAACTTATTTGGATTATTAATGTAGCACAGTGGAGTAATGTCGTTTTCTTAGGAAATAGTAGTTTACCTCTTTTAAATAATTAAGTAAAAAAACGAGGAGGTTTGAAATTCATGTTAAAATGTAATATTAAAAATAAAAAATAAATTGATTTAAAATTCAACAAAACAGACTTCTAGTTAAAAGAATTTATTTTCACGTTGATTCATTCAATTAATCATTGATGCTCAACACAATCATGAATAAATTGGTTATAGCTATTAAGAACATATCTATAATAACTATTCTTTCCTTATCTTGTACGGTAATCACGAACAAAATTAATAGTCACTCCTTAATCAAAAAATAACCCTAAAGATAGCTCGTAGAATTTAGGATTACGATAGCCTTAAAATCTAGAAATACCAAACAACAAATGATTTATTTCAATCAGATTAATTAATTCCACAATATAGATTAAACTTCTTAACGAAGAAAAAAAAATTATGTTGATTGTCACTTATTTAAAATCAATAAACAATTATGGATTCGTCGTTTTAATTAATAGTAGATTATTTTATAATTATTAAATATATGTATCTATTTAACAAAACTTAAAACTATCATAAAATCGTTAAATTCACGAAATAATTAAATATTTATTTACGATTGAATTCAATAAAACCTATTCAATCTCACAAGAATCGAGGTTTCAATATAATCCTTTGTCTCAATAATAAAAACCGCTGTTGCTGCTTCTCACTACGTTTGCTTTTACTGGCCAAAGAACGACATTTCTTCTTTGCCAAACGTCCTCTAGTTGCTGCGTGTTGGTCCTATTTGCGCTGGTAACATCTTCTGTTGCTATGTCGTTTTTCATCTGCTGCATAACCTGCGTTTCATCTTGGTTGTGCTGCGTTTTAGTCTCCCTGCCTTATCCGTGTGTTGCGTTTTTGGTCTCCCGGCAACTAGCTTATGCATTGTTGTATCGCTTTTAATTTCTGCTGCATGTTTTTATGGTACTTTTCCTCAAAATAGTTCCCTATTTTCTAACCTCTAAAATTAATATTAAAATATCATAATCAGGACAATATTTATCCAATGTATCTCAAAATTAATATGTAAATTAATAACCTATCAATCTTCTACTAAAATAGGGTCGATTGAGTCCAATACAATGGGGTTGGAGACAGTTTGATTAGAGCTCGAGTCCGAATCGACCCATCCTAATCTAGTTTTTTCATTTAATTAAAATTACAGAGCATTGTCATTTATTATAAAATGACGTCATTTTTTGCAATAATTGTCAAGCATCAGGTTGGGTTAGGCCTGAAATGCCTAAGCTGAACTCAATCGAAGGCTTAATTTTTTGAAAAAACAATTAGGCCATATGCTTAATTAACTGAGGCCAGACCGGAGCAGGCTCAATCGTCACCCCTACCCATGTATGGTTCGATTGGTGGGACAAAATATTGCATTTATGATTTTAATTTCTTTAAAATTTTGAAAAAAAATCAATTAAAAAAAACACTAAATTTTAAAAAATGCTGATTATATCAAGTTTGGTAGTGACAATAAATCCAGTTTGAATATTTTTATATTATTTCAAACATATCTAAACCTCAATCAAATTTAAATTTTAAATTTTTATATTTTCAAATATTTTATTCCTTTTTAAGTTTACGAGTTAGGTTTCAATAGAATTTCATATGAAACAAGCCGAGTATCTTAAGTTTTAAGATTAAAATTGTTCTAAACTTAGGCTTAAACTGTATATAAAATATAGTTAATTTAATTTTTAAAATCATTGATTTTTGGTAAAATCAAACTTGGGATAAGATATTAATTATAATTCAGTATGTCATTTAGTTTTAATTTATTAATTCGTCAAATGATTTATTTGAAATATCTAATTTGGAGATTATTACTTATGACTTATGAGAGTGTGACTTAACAAAATTGTAACGATATAAGTAGTATATCTTAGTATTTCTTTAAATATTCTTATAAGAATTTAAATTTTAGATACTTAATTTTACAAATATAAATTTATAACTATGAAAAAAATAAATAATTAATAAAAATAGTAATATTTTTTTCGTTTCTTCTGTTAAAGCAAAACACTCCTTATAAGATCATTTTCAAAAATAACGGATTGTGTTCAATCCGTCAACCCAATCAGTTGATTATCAAGCATGATTATCAACGGTTTAAATTTAATCTAAATTTTTCTCAAATTTAATTGTACATAAAATTTAAATTTAAGTTAATTTAAAATGTGAACTAGAAAAAAGAGTTCCTGAGTGTACACCAGAAATGGTAAGTACATCTACTTGTCAAGCATGTTGGTTAGACCGGAAGATGTGTTAGCTACAACCTATGTTACAATTTGCCAAATTAGGAATTACACGTGTTGAAGATAATGACAACTGACAATGCATACTTCACCTAAGAATTAGATTCCAATTAGCTGTACAGGTGTGCAGGGAAAGCTATTATTTGCCTAAAGTAGCCGCCAAATTTAATTTGTCCAATTGAAAGTATTGAGAAGTTTCTTAGGGGATGGTTAAATTAGTAGAGATGGTCACAAAGAGCTTCTAATACAATAAATCAAGGATTTTCAAATTTTGAAATTCTTTTTAAAAATTAAAAAATTAAAATGTTTGAATTTTTTATATTTAAAATTAATATCCTTAGTCAAGTTGAGTTTATTTTAATATTAAAATATTACTTAAAAAAAGGAGTAATAATTTATTAAATATATATTTTTATAATAGCATTAAATATAGGTGAAATAACATAATACCTTTAATCTTAAGTGCTTTATATATGTTAAAAATAGGAGTCTTTCAGTCACATTATCGAGGGTCTCGTTTAAAAAAAATAAGACGTCAGGGAGCTTTATTGGAACTAACTAGTAAATTTTAGTTACTTTTAGTCTTATTTTTATATAAATTTAAAATTTTCAAACTTTATAATAATATAACTTTTCTAAGGAAGACCCAAGTTGAGTGATCGAGTCTCGGGTTTGATTTTTTTGAAAAATTGAGCTTCCCAAACTCGAGCGTAACCCAACTTGAGTTCCAACAATTATAAGAAAATTGATAATGTTTTGCAAAAAAAGTCTTCATTTTCTATTTTTAATTTATAAAACTAAAAAAATCAAACAAGGTCGGGATGAGTCGAGCTTCATGTTGCCGTGAGCCCATACCCTAGCAGAATCTATCAGGCCTGATCCATTGCCAACCTTAAGATTTTCAAACTTTTTAGATTTTAAAAAATATATTTAATTATTATATACATATAAGTCTAATATTAAACAATAAAATTTTAAAATATATTTTTTAATCATAATTCCTAATATTAAAATAGTTAATTAATTTTGTAGGAAATTATGATTTATCTTCCAACAATGAATTGAAATGGGCCCCCGTTTAGTTGTTCCAGATGGGCCATGTAATCACCGAAAATGGTTTAGTGGGCTTAGTTTGGCAGCACAAGACAAGACAAGGAAAGAGGAAAGGTTCACGCGCGTACTAGGAGCGTAGAGACGACCGGAACTGGATATCGTCCACTTACCTCCCTCGTCGGAGGATAAAATAAGAAAAGGTTTGAAACAGTGTAAAGAAACAGACAGTAGTTGTCTGTCTCTTGAAACTACGTCTAGTCCTAACTTCGGACACTCCACACACACACACACACTCTTTTCACTGTCATGCCGTTAATTTGACCACAAATCGCCTTTCAAACCCCGCCGCCGTAACCGCCGCCGTCACCACTAGATCTCTCTATCTCTTTGTTTACTTTCATCTTTTTGCTATATTAATTATTAAGTTTGGTGAACTAGAACTAGGTTTCGGTGATTGCACATGGGCGAGCAGTCCCAACACAAACCGCAACTCCACGTCCTTGTACAAACAGAGTCCCACTCTTTGCCACAGCCCCTCCATGACTCCGCCGCTGAATTGGCCGCTGAATTGCCAGAAACAGCCGGTCCTCCGGCGAAAATCCCCTCTCGTCCGCGTAAAATCCGCAAGCTTTCACCGGAAGATGCCTCTGCAGCCACTGCCACCGTCAGTGCTGTTTCCAACCAGACTTCGATCACTGCCATCGAGGCCGTCAAACCGACGAGGTCAAACAAAACCAGAACCGTCCAGCAACGAGCAATCGTCGTCGCGGCGTCACGTGTGGTGGCGAGATCGCTCTCGTGCGAGGGTGAGGTGGAGAGTGCGATTCGGCATCTACGTGAATCGGATCCACTTTTGGGGTCACTGATGAATGTCCATCCACCACCAAGCTTTGAGAGTTTTGACACACCCTTTTTAGCCCTAACTCGAAGCATTCTCTATCAGCAACTAGCTTTGAAAGCGGGAAGATCCATCTACGCTCGATTCATCGCTCTTTGTGGTGGAGAATCGGGAGTGCTTCCAGAGACGGTCCTGGCTTTGACTCCACAACAGCTTAGACAAGTTGGGGTTTCTGGTCGTAAAGCGAGTTATCTTCATGATCTTGCTAGAAAGTACCAGAATGGGATACTATCCGATTCCGCAATTCTTAGTATGGATGATAAGTCGCTCTTTACTATGCTTACTATGGTTAATGGGATCGGTTTGTGGTCTGTGCATATGTTTATGATTTTCTCGCTGCATAGGCCTGATGTTTTGCCAATTAATGATCTTGGTGTGAGAAAAGGAGTCCAATTGCTTTACAATTTAGAGGAACTGCCACGGCCGTCACAGATGGATCAATTGTGTGAGAAATGGAGACCTTACCGTTCTGTGGCATCGTGGTATCTATGGAGGTTTGTGGAGGCAAAAGGGTCACCTTCGAGTGCGGTGGCAGTGGCTACTGCTGCTGGCTTGACCCAGCAGCAGCAGGAAGAACAGGAACAGCCGCAGATTCTTGATCCAATTAATGGCATACTCAATCTTGGGTATGTACAATACCTGCCAATTTGATATCACTATACATTGTTTAGATGACAATTCGCTTTTAATAGTGCATTTTTGATATAATTTGGTTGCATTTCGTTACAGTTCTTGTACTTGAAAGGTTGTGTTTGTTGTTAGTGATATGCAGGGCTTCTTTTAGTTGTTATGGATAGTGATTACTTTTATGTCTCATAGTTGCATTCTTGAAGGTTATCCAAGTTAATAGTTGATTTTGTGATTTGAGTCTCTTGTTTGAGTTGTATTCGAGATTTTCCAAAGATTGCATCTCAATAAATAATTGGTTGTGAATTGATGCAAGTCCATGACTAATGAGCTTGGAAGTTTTTAATGTTGTAAAGTAACTTCTCATTGCTATTCCTCTACTTTGCTTCCCATTGAAGAAGTTATTTTGGTTGACAGTTGAGATACCTTGAAAGGATTAATGACATAAAAACATGCAAGAAGCTAACATTTATAATTGTGTTCCCCAACAATTTGGCTAGGGTTGTGTTTTGTGTACCAACTCACAGAGAATTATAGATCTTCTCCCATAAAGCTCATTCGATTTCCCATGCCACTTGATCATGATTCATGAAGTACAACAGTATATAAACATGGACAGCAATTCACTCTTTACTTGGTTTACGATTGTAACTGCAGTTAATGATCAAACAACATTTACAAATGTCCTGCTTTTGCAAGAATTTTACTTCATACTTTAACAATGCTTGTGGAACTTAAGGCTAACGGAACGAGCTTCGGAACATGTTGACTCCTATTATTAGTTAGAATCTGCAGTTATATCCCACACTTGGTGGAAAAAGTATGCTATGTTTCCTTTATGATATAGTATTGTCCCAATCACTCATTCTTTTTTCTTATTTCCTTTTTCATCTTTTGCTCTACATTTTTATCATATGGAACAGTGATTCTTCATTATATCTAAACGGGAGAATGGTTGTTGGAGTGTATAACTACGAATAGGTGATGATGTTGGCATGTATTACAATCAGTAAAAATTCGACTCGAAGATTCAGAGATTTGTTTGTGTTGTTCCTCCTCATTTCCTACTGTAAGAGGGTGGATTCTTTGTTGTCATGAGTAATGGGTTTTCCGAACCTAGCCTTTGATGGTAGATTTCATTTTTCTTCGCATATGATCATCTCATGGTTTTGTGTAACATCAATGCATCTTCTTCTACCGTGCTACCTGACATAGGGCCTGCGCTTGGGGACAGTGATGCCATTGATGATGGATTTGGTGCTAACCTCTTTCCAGTTTGAGTGATTAGTTAGCAGTATAAGAAGGTAAATTGGTCATCCTGGAAAGCTTGTACATTCAAGGTTTTTATAGAGGTACGTATAGACTTTTTGTAATTTGTGCACCAAAATGCTCGGAAAATTACGGAGACGGTAACGATAGCGATAATGTTATCACGACCGTGACCTTGGTACAGAGGTGGAGCTTCTAACTAGGATCAAATCCGACCTTCCTCGTGTTAAAAGAGTTCTGTGGTCGTTGTCACAAGATTGGAGTTTGTTTTCCTCTCCGGAATTTGAAGAGCTTTAGCCTCTCTGTAATGGAGTCTAGTAATGTCAATGAATTTTGATTTGGACTGACATGGCCTTGTTTCCAAATTAAGAGCACTCATGTTTGCTAAATTATGTATTTTATGTTTTCTAATTTATAATCTTATTTTTATATTTTGAAATAATTATTTATTATTAAATTCTTTATTAAATAAAAATAATCTATAAAATTACAAAAGATGTAATGATGATAAATAATTAAATTAAATTGGATAAATTAGTATATGAATTCATAATTTTGACAATATATAAGCATGAACATCAATTAATCAAAATCACTTCCTCGTAAACATCCAATTGGAGTTTTACTGAATTGCGAAGTCTGAAGAGATTTGGTGTACGCAATCTCACTCTTAGTTAGTAAAAAGATAATAATTATTGATTAAACACGCCTATGTATAAATATTAGGTATTATATTTTTAACATGACTGCTGTGAATGAAGACGCACATGAACTTGATAAGGATATCTATTATCTGATACTTGATAAGGATCTTATCTGATATTATTTGTTGTAATCTCTATTTGTTGTAACTGTTTATACTTATCTATATAAATTGTATCTATATATACTGTACAGAAGTTTGTCGTAAATAATAATCTCTTTATAGCTGATATTGTTCTTATATGGTATTAAAGCAAAGGTAAAGCCTCATAGCTCTCCTGCTCTCGTCTTTTTTTCACCATGTCAACAAATCCACACCAAACTGTAGTTTCTTCTGGTACACCTCCACTGTCGATGTCCTCTTTACCAAATGTTGTTACCCAATTGCCTACCAAACTCAACTTCACGAATTATTTGTCGTGGCAAGCTCAACTCATGCCTTTACTTCACAATTATGATTTGGCAAAACATGTCGATGGGACTATAATAGCCCCTTTACATACCCTTGATAATGATCTGTCCAATCCTGATTTTTTATCTTGGTTTCGACGGGACCAGCTTGTCCTTAGTTGGATTATTGCCTCTATTTCCAAAAGTTTTATTTCACAGGTTATTGGTGCTTCAACTGCGTGACAAACATGGTAGAAACTATGTTTCACTTATGCATCTGGTTCTAAAGCACAAATTAGAACCATTAAGTTCAACTTTTATAGGCTGAAAAAGGACACTATAGAGACTATTGCTACCTATACTCAACGTGCCAAGGCAATGTGCGACCAGCTAGCTGCATTACAAAGTCTTGTCTCTGAAGATGATCTTGTTTAGGTTATCACAAATGGCTTTGGTCCTATCTATCGTCAATTTGTTCGGTCTCTTGAAAATAGACTTGATGTTGTTTCATTTGATGATCTATATGGTCTCCTCCTCAGTGAAGAGGCTTCACTTGCCGTTGATTTATCCATTTTGGATATTGCACCAACAACGTTTTTGCTTCTGGTACTTCAAAAGGACCACGTGGTGGTTGTGGTGGTCGTTCATCTCGTGGTTGCACTTGTAGCAATTACACTCCTCGCTCATCAACTAATTATAGTCATTTGACCTGTCATAATTACAATGGTCTTGGTCACTTTACTCCTTAATGCCCTTCACCAATATTTCAATGTAATATCAACGATTTACAACCTAAGCCTTCTTCCAACCTAGCTACCTCTACTTCTCAATCAAATACTTCTTGGATCTTTGACACTGGCGCCACCCATCACCTCACCCCTGATCCAGAAAATTTAACTATCCACAATCCTTACACTGGTGGTGATGAGATCAAGATTAAAAATGGTAAAACACTCCAAATCACTCATGTTGGAAGCTCTCTTTGTCAAAATGATTCTCTTAATTTTTCTTTACATGATTTATTACATGTTCCTACTGTAAGTAATAATCTTTTGTCTGTTTTAGCTTTTACTTGTACTAATGATGTTTCTATTGAATTTTTTCCTCATCATTTTGACATCAAGGATATCCACACAAAGGAGTTACTTCTCAGCGGACCAACTAATAATGACTTGTTTTCCATGCTACTTTAACCAATTCCTCCTTCTTCGCTTCTTAAGACAACAAATTTAGCCAGTCTTTCTCTTTAGCATTCTCGTTTAGGACATGCAATTTTGCGTTGTGTTTGTCAAGCTCTCTCTCAAGCTAAAATTTCAGTGTCTTCCAATAAAATATCAGACCTTTGTCATGCATGCTCGATTAGTAAGAGTCATAAGTTACCTTTTCCTCAGTCTAATTACAAAGCTAATGGTCCTTTCGATTTGATTTGTTCTAATTTGTGGGGCCCTTCTCCTACTGTATCCATTGATGGAAACGCTTCTATGTTTTATTTTATAATCATTTCAGCAAATACTGTTGGATTTATTTTCTTTCTCATAAATCTAAAGTCTTAAATGGATCCATCAAATTTAAACATGTCGTGGAAAAATTATTTGGTAGATCTATTAAACAACTTCAGGTTGACTGGGGTGGTGAATTTCAAGCATTTACTAAATTTCTTAGTGACAATGGTATTATTCATTGTAGTTCTTGCCCAAAAACACCATAACAAAATAGGTGTGCTGAGCGTAAACATAGATATATCGTTGAAACTGGTTTGTCACTTTTACATCATTCTTCTGTTCGCTTGCAATATTGGAATTAAGCTTTTGATACTGCGATCTATATTATAAATAGATTACCTACTTCAATCTTACAAAATCGTAATCCATATTACTCTTTATTCCACACTTATCCAAATTTACTTGAGTTAAAGGTTTTTGGCTCTCTTTGCTACCCTTGATTGCGTTCATATGCTGCAAATAAATTAGCTCCCCGATCCTCCAAATGTGTCTTTATTGGCTTTAGTAAAATTCATAAAGGGTATTTTTTATTGGAGTTATCTACCAGAAAAATTTATACTTCATGACATGTTTTATTTGATGAGCAGGTATTTCCCTTCAAAGAATCTTCAGCTAGTCTAGATATTGTCGTCCAAGACTCATCATCACCAGTGCCCATTTTTTTGCTAACCCATCATCCTACATCTCTTCCCATTGGACCCACCTCAAATTCTACTTACCACCTCAGACCTATATCTCCATCCCCACAACAAACATTCTCTTATCCACCGTTGCTATCTACTGGTGTCCCACCACCCTTACCCATATCTCCAGCTCCTTCCCTTCCAACCGATACTTGACCCGTTAATCACTTACACGATACACCACCACTACCTTCATCATCTAATACCAACTTTTCTGATCTTCCTTTGGTTGTTGATCTTACACAGTATCCTCTGACTTCCTCCTTATCCTCTCCTCTAGTCCATAGACAACACCATATGGCAACTAGATCCATGACTGGTTCTTTGAAACCATAGGCTTTGACTGATGAATTTTCCCAACTTGTTGAGCCTAGCTGTTTCTCCAAAGCTTATAAGCAACACGAATGGCGACAGGCAATTGCAGAAGAATATGCGGCATTAATGGACAATCACACATGGGATCTCGTTCCTTCTACCAATCGTTAAAATCTCATTGGCTGTAAATGGGTCTACGGTATTAAATACACAGCAGATGTGCATCTTGATCGATACAAAGCCAGACTCGTGGCAAAAGGCTACAACCAACGACCTGGAGTTGATTTTCATTAAACGTATAGTCCTGTTATTAAACCAGCAACAGTCCTGCTTATTCTATTTCTTGTTGTGACAAATGATTGGCCAGTTAAACAATTTGATGTGTCGAATGCTTTTCTTCATGGCATCCTAGATGAGGAAGTTTATACAAAACAACCTCAAGGCTTTGTCCATCCAAATTTTCCACACCATGTATGTCGTTTATGCAAGTCAATATATGGATTACAGCAAGCACCACAACAATGGTTCTCATGTTTGAAAACTTCTCTTTTATAACTTGATTTTCAAGGTTTCAAAACAGATGCATCAGTGTTCTTTTTCAATCAAAATGGTGATATATTATTTTGTCTCATTTACGTTGATGATATTTTTTTACTGGCAACAATACAATAGCTATATAACGGATTATCATGCAGCTCAGTTCTAAGTTCAAACTTAAAGACCTTGGTAACCTCTCATATTTTCTTGGGGTTGAAGCTACGTGGACATTTGAAGGCCTACTGTTAACCTAACGAAAATAAATTAATGATTTGTTACAAAAAGCTCATATGCAGGATGCTAATATTATGTTAACACCTGCTTGCACTACCCTAAAACTTTCAGCTCTTTTTGATACTTCCGTTCAAGATCCAACACTGTATAGATGAATTGTTAATGGTCTTCAATATTTATCTATGACAAGACTTGATATCTCTTTTTCTGTGAATAAAGCTTCACAATTCATGCAAGATCCTCGTGATCAACATTGGCAAGTTGTTAAACGTACTTTACGTTACTTAAAAGTCACGTCTGATCATGGATTACTTATCAAGAAGTCCTCCTCAACTCAGCTTTTGCCTACAGTGATAGTGATTGAGCTAGCTCCATTGATGACAGAAAATCAACTACTGGTTATGCAATGTTTGTGGGCTGTAATGTGATCTCCTGGTCTTTTAAGAAGCAATGCCTAGTGACATGATCCTCCACAAAAGCTGAGTATCAAGCACTTGTATCTGTTGTTTAAAAACTTTAGTCGTTACAATCTCTACTTCATGAGATTGGACAATCTTGTTCACATATTCCCTTACTTTTTTGCGACAATCTCAGTGTCACATATTTAACAACTACACCGATTTTTCATTCCCGTTCTAAGCCTTTGGAGATCGATTTTCACTTTATGCGTGATAAATGTGCTCACAGAGAAGTACAAGTTCGTTACATATCTACTACAAATCAACTTACTAATAGATTCACAAAACCTTTACCCAAAATCTGCTTTCTTCGTTTACGGGATAAGTTGTCTATTGTTTCATATATGATATTATTTACTGTAATCTCTATCTGCTATAACTGTTTATACTTATCTCTATAAATTGTATCTATGTATACTTTACAGACGTTTGCTGTAAATAACAATCTCTTCATAGCTGATATTGTTCTTATAGAACTTGTCGACAATGGAGTTGAAGGTGAGATATGGGTTTCATCACCAAGCAACTGTTCTGGTTACCTCAGCCATCCATCTTTGACTCGGGAGTTATTTTAGGTGAGCCTAAACAACACGATAAGCAAACGCTTCGTTCGGACAGCTGATAGAGTTGTCAAAGGTGAAAATAGATATCTATACGTGACATGTCGGTGTTCCGACGTAATTAAACTCAAAAACGGCCGAGAAGTGCACCCTCATTAGTCATTACATTGGGACTACGGTCCACAACAGTTGCCGGAACTATCTCAGAGAAGGTTGCCTCGCTGCGTTTGGGGTTTCAGGAACGGTGGCTCTTGTTGCAGAGATGAAAAGAGCTAAAAAGGACAAAATGGTTTTGAGGAACTGTTGTTAAGAGATCAAGAAAGCTGATTCGAGAGAAGAACAAGTTGGGCTTGGCTTGGTGGTTCTCTTGAGAAGTAGGAGTGTGTCCAGAACAACTGCTCGTGTCAATTAAGCCCCCTTGAAGATGACTGTACAGAACAGAGTTTCCAACTTTGTCATTTGTCCCTGTCCTGTCCTGTCTACCCTAAACTCAAAAACCCAAAATTACATTTTAAACCTATCATTTACAATACAAATAAGAACAATTATTAAAGTTTTGAAGTGTTTAAATTGAATTTCAACTTATTTAAAATATTGAAAAGAGACTTTAAATAAATAGAAAATTTAATAAGATTAACTCTGGATAACACTTTATCACTAACGTGATATTATTTTTTATCTTTTAAAATAAAAAATAGGTTCCACGACAAGTGGGACTTACTGTCTGTAATATATAACAATGGATTCCACTATTACGTAACAATAGGGCTATTTTAATTAATTTAAAAAAGTTTAGTGAAACTCTTTTTATTTAAAAAATAAAAATGTTATATCAGTAATCATATAATATTTAAGTGATAAAAAGTTACTGGGTTAATTTAAAAAATCTCAAAATTTACTTAATTTTGCAATTATAGCCTAAATCTTAAAAAGTGGTAATTAAATACTCAAAATTTTTATTTTTTCAATTTTAACCAGAAGTTAGTATCTCTATTAAGTTTACTAACATGATTTGCTACGTGTTTCTCATAAATCATAACAAAACTATTCCATTTAATACATCTTCATCATCATCATCATTATACCCTGAAGTCCTGCATTAAAGCAGAGCGGCCTGTATTAAACTATTCCATTTAATTCATATCAGATTAATTAATTAGCGTTGATAAAACTACATTGCTTAGTTGAAGTAATTAAAGAAAACTAAACTACATAGTTTTGATATTCACCATCTGTTTAGTTAGACTTATATTAGTAGAGTTTTTGTCAGTAAACCTTTTTTGAGAAAAACTTTTCTAAAAAGCCAGTTGACTGTTTAATTGTCATTTAAAAAAAGCTTTTTTGAAAGAGTTTCATACGGCAGACTGTTTGGCAACATAAAAATAAAAAGTACTTTTAATTTTAACTATATTTTATTTTGTAATAAAATTATTTATGTATATAAATATTATTTAAAGTATATTAAATAATATACAAAGCACAATATATTAATTATTATATAATTTTAAACTATATGAAACATAAATGAAATTATATTTAACCAAATCTTTTA
Organism: Erythroxylum areolatum; assembly: GCA_024520975.1. Taxonomy (NCBI): domain Eukaryota; kingdom Viridiplantae; phylum Streptophyta; class Magnoliopsida; order Malpighiales; family Erythroxylaceae; genus Erythroxylum; species Erythroxylum areolatum. The sequence continues at coordinate 1,718,630 of JANIJH010000002.1, read as the reverse complement.
TATGGATTATAACATAAGTGAAATTAATATAAAAATAAATATTAAAGCATATAAAAAGTCAAATAATATTATATAAATCTCAAAATAAATGTGAAGATGTATTTTTGGGTGTTGTAGGAATTATATGTAAAATATAAGAACAAAAGAAACTAAAAATAGATTTATTGATTAATCTGAAAAATCTAATCGAAAAAACCATTTGAGAGGCTTTTTTGAGAAGCTCCAAATTTGAACTTCTTAAAAAGTTATATTTTAGCTGCCAAAAAAGTCATATCTATTAAGAAAGAGTTTTTTTTATTTTACAGCTAAACATTCATTTTTCTTTAAAAAAGACTTTTATGGTAAAAAAATTACTTATTGACCTTCTAAAAGCCTATCTAAACGGACACTCAATTCCTAAACGTTTCCTCTTCCTTCTGCTTTTGACATCGTTGTTGCTGCTATCCCTCTCACGCAAATTGTTGTTATCCCTCTTACAAGCATTTGTTCTTTTTTTGTATAAATGGAAAAAGAATCGAACAATTACATAACAGGTCTAGGGAACACAGATTTCCGACAAATCCTTTAACAGGATAAGGTGGCACCCAATGGGTGCAGTAGGAAAATAAGTGACGCCTACATCAAAATGACTGGCGTAGTTTGCTAGCCAGTCGACGCATCTGTTGTTCTCGCAAAAAACATAGCGATAAACAACAGTCCAATTCCTAAATGAACAAGCATTTGTTCTTCTATAAACAATCACCGACGACCTCGAAAGCAGAAAGAAGAGGGTAGCGGTTTATGATTGGGGTTGACAAAAATACGTTGTTTAGTTGTCTCTACTGACTATTTGGATGGTGTTTTGAGAGTTCGATAAGTACTTTTTTCTATTACAAATTTTTTTTAAAGAAAAATTTGTATTTGGTTATAAAATAAAAAGTTCTTCGTTAATAGATATGACTTTTTTGACAGTTAAAATATAACTTTTTAATAAACTCAAATTTGGAGTTTATCAAAACAGTATCTCAAATGGTTTTTTTGGGTAAGTTTTTCAAATTGATTAATGAACCTATTTTTAGTCCCTTTTGTTCTTATATTTTACACATAATTTTCATAATATTTACAAATTCATCTTATCTTTCAAACACATTATTTGGTTTTTTATATGTTTTAATATTTAATTTTGATATTAATTTTACTCATGTTATAATCCATATAAAAATTTGGTTAGATATATTTTTATTTATATTTCATATGGTTTAAAATTATATAATAATTAAAAATGTAGTTAAAATTAAAAATGCCTTTTATTTCTATTTTGCCAAATAATCTACTGTAAAAAGTTATTTTTTAAATGATAGTCAAACAGTCAACTGACTTCTTAAAAATGTTATTCTCAGAAAAAATCTACAGAAAAAAGCTTTACTAACAAAAGTTTTACTGGTATAAGCCAAATCAAACAGAGGTTTAATTTTTTAACATCAATTAATTAATCTGACATGTATTAAATAACGTAATTTTGTTAGGATTTTTGGAACTCGTAATAAGTCATGTCAATAAATTTAATGGTAACACTAACGTTAGTTTATAGTTGAAAAAAAAAATCAAAGCTTAACTAAATAATTGTCACTTTTTTAAATTTGGGTTGTAATTGTAAAATTGACAAAACTTTGAGATTTTTTTAATTAATCCAAAGTTAAATTTTTTTCTCCATATAAATGTTAGTGAATATATAAAACTAACTAAATTGATCTCACATAACAGCTTAAGCTATTGTGGTGAAATGGTCATTTAACATGGTATCAGAGCCTCTGTTACCAAGTAGTCATGAGTTCAAATCCTACCACCTACCTATTATTCAGCACAAGATAGAGTGAGTCTGTACAGAATTTTGTAGAACTTAGAACAATCTGGACAATCCTCTACAAGATTAGTGGTCATAGAGGCTCTGATCCTACCGCCTACCTATTATTCAACACAAAATAGAGTGACTCTGTACAGAATTTTGTGGAACTTAGAACAATCTAGACAATCCTCTACAAGATCAGCTAAGCTAGTTTACACAATAGAGCACCCCCAGGTTCCTTGGAATCGAGCAGTATAGTGCAGGAGCCACAACCCCGGACACGCCCACACTCTTTAGCACGCATTCAAACTATGCTAGCTACCATGAACAAGATTGGCAAGTTTCTGCAAATCCCGAAAAGGAGCCCCCTTGTGTAAAATTCAAGATGAAACTCATAACCATCTTTTCTTCTCTTGTTCGATCGTATACATCCACAATTTGGAAATCCATAATGGCACATTGTGGCATATTTGATCCTCCAAATGTTTGGTCGGATATTACAACATGGAGTACTCAAATTAGACTTATGTATGAAGGGGATCGTTGGTTAGTTCTTATAGCCATTGCATATATACTTGCTGGAATTGGGGATGAAAGAAACACCAGAATTTTCAGATCTAACTCCAACTCTCCACAGGACCTTTCAGGATTGTTTTCAACAGAATCATAATGCACCTTCAGTTATACAAAGATAAGCACAAATTCAGCAACGTAATTCTAAAAGTCTCCTGAAATGATTTGATGGCAACCTGAGCTTACAAATTATTTTCCTGTCTGATGCATGTGATCAATCCATGCCTTGTAATAGCTTTCCTAGGAGTGTTTGATTTGGTTTTATTTTCAAGCTGAGCTTTGCTGGCCTTTGTGTTGATATGTATTTACATTTATCTTATTTAGAGAACACTTGGTTTACAGAGAGTTAACGAGAATAAGAATAAGAATGAATATAGTAAGGAATGAGAATGGAGTATAGCCAATAATAAATTCCATTCCTCTAGAAATTAACTCTGTTTATACCAAATTTGAGTTTTTATTTCATACATGTACCTTTTTTCTCGTTACTCTAAACACAAGCACTTCCTTAATGAATTACCTTTTATTCAAAAAAAATTTTCTGAAATTACTGTGACCGTTGAAAGAGAATCATCATCACATGCGTAACAATTTGGGATTTGAAAAGGAGGTGATGTCAGGTCAGATCAGGTGAGGTGATGAGAAGTAAACAGGAAAAAGATGGAAGTGAAAGAAGAAGGCATGCAGGTAGGCTTTTTTGTCTGGTAATCTGAAAATGGAACATCGACAGTGAAGTTAGATCGGAGAAGTGAGAAAAAGGATAGGAATGAGAGGGAGGAACAAAGCCATCGAGTGCATCTCAGGAGAAACAGGGCTTGGGGGCAAGCGTGGTGTTTGCATTGCAGTAGATGAAGTCCCCACCTTTTCAGAAAGTAAAAAAAAGAGCAGAAGAGACATACATGGTCATGCTGCTCCTATTTTTTAACAGAGAATTAAAAAAAATCTGAAAATTTATAAATAATAATTAAAATTTCTAAAAGTTATTAGAAACCTTAATTTTAAATCAAATTTGAGGATAAGGTATGTTGAATTTAGTTAGTCTATATAATTTTGGTATGAGATCTTATGTGCTATTTAATACTTGTTTGAATGGATTTATATCACTAGAGCATTTTTCAATAGAAGTTTTTGTTAGAAGGTCTTTTCTAAAAAATCATTTGACTGTTTAATTGTCAATTAAAAAATATTTTTTTGAAAGAGTTTCATACAATAAACTATTTGGTAACATAAAAATAAAAAGTACTTTTATTAATTTTAACTATATTTTATTTTGTAATAAAAATTATTTATGTATATAAATATTATTTAAATTATCTTAAACAATATACAAAGCACAATATATTAATTATTATATAATTTTAAACCATATGAAACATAAATAAAAATATAACTAACCAAATTTTTTATATGGATTATAACATAAGTAAAACTAATATAAAAAATAAATATTAAAACATATAAAAAAAAGTAAAATAATATTATATAAATTCTAAAATAAACGTAAAGATGAGTTTGTGAGTATTGTGAAAGTTATGTATAAAATATAAGGACAAAAGAAACTAAAAAATAAGCTTATTAATTGATCTAAAAAAATTTACTTTAAAAAGTACTTTTTTTATAACTCCAAATTTGAATTTTTTAAAAAAACTTCATTTACTCAAAAAGTAATTTTTTATTTTAATTCCAAACATTTATTTTAAAAAAAATCGGTAGAAAAAAAAGTAATTATTTAAATTTCTACCAAACATTAACTTACTCAGATGCTAAAATATCTATCTTCAGATGTAAATATGCTTTGCATGCACTTGAACCTGCTTGGATTATGTCAAGACCCGGATGTCGAACAATGACTAATAGATGGATGAGATCTTCTGAGAGTCAGTAAACGTCCGAGTAAATGCGCTCGAGATCTCAAACCTACAATAGTTTGTTTTGGTCCAGGGAAAAGTCAAGTGGGCTAAAAGATAAAGAGAGAGAGAGACAGTCATGGAGGACAAGAGTAAAGTGGGACCTAAAATGGCAGGGCGTGTGAGAAGGATGAACATGACGTTGTCGGTATTAGGATTGCTCTCTTTCTCTCTCTCTTCGTCACAGACTTATCTATTCTTAATGACCCTTCTCAGTCTCACTCACTGGCTTCATCTCAAGCAACCAAGCTGTCTCTTGTTGGATGCGTAGTTGCCTTGTTGGAAGCACTGAAGCAGCACACTCCTTCCCTTTCTTCCAAAAGCACAAACACCTTATATACCCTCCTTTTCCTCCTTCCTTCCTTCTAATGCTTGTTGTGGGCTTTGTTTTAATGGAGTATTCTAGCTTGTGGAGGTAAGTTAAAAACAAAGACTTGATTTGGCCTCTCCAAATCTCTTCAAGAGACTGTGAGTTAAGACTTAGACCTCGTTCATCTTCTGATAATTATGTGAAATTCCAGGTTTTTTTTCTCCTTGTTGTAACTGATAACTACTGTGTTTCAAAAGCTTGCGGCTTTTGAGGAAATTAGTGAACTCGAGTAAATGGATTTTCAGTTCAGGTTCTGTATCTTTCTGTTTCTTGTTCTTCATGTCCAGGCATAAAATCATGGAAGGTTCGGACATGGTGAGCTAGTGTCGATAAGGAACTGATTTTGAAGTTAATCATAGTACTGCTTGGTGTTTACGAGGCCGAGGCGTGTGGATATAATATCTTTTTATGGAGTTAAGGAGCCCAGAAAATGGTGAGAGGACGTCTGTTCCTTCAGGTTATGGCCATCAATCGTCAGGAGTTGAAAGAAGAAAGGACGGGAATCACAATGGCACAACAGTCATAGCCTACAGTCAAACCCTAGATCAGCAGAACAGACCAGTTTCCAACACCAAAACAACAAATGTCAGATACCGAGAATGTCTCAGGAACCACGCAGCGACTGTCGGAGGGAACGTGTTCGATGGTTGCGGCGAGTTTATGCCTGGTGGGGATGAGGGTACGTTGGAAGCTTTGAGATGTGCGGCTTGTGAGTGTCACCGGAACTTCCACCGGAAAGAGGTTGACGGCGAAACACAATTCAGTCCCAGTTCGCGAAGATCCTCTATGATTCACAGTCTGCAGTTGCCTCCGCCTTTGCCCTCACCGACGATGCTGCACCATCAGCGATATCCAGTGGGGCTGCACGCAAGTGCAAATATGGTTCAGCCCATGAGCGTGGCGTTTGTTGGAGGGAACGAGTCTTCGAGCGAGGATCTGAACCCGTTTCAGTCCAATGCCGAGGGAGTACCACCACCACCGCCTCCGCCTTATGTTTTTTCGAAGAAAAGGTTTAGGACAAAGTTTACTCCGAACCAGAAGGACAGGATGTTGGAGTTTGCAGAGAAAGTGGGGTGGAGGATCGACAAGAAAGATGAGGAGGAAGTTGAGAGGTTTTGTGCAGAAGTTGGAGTAAGAAGACAGGTTTTCAAGGTTTGGATGCATAATAATAAGAACTCGAAGAAGCAGCAGCAGGATCAGCCATTGTTTGGAAGAACAGAACTTGATTAATTCATCTAAAGATGATGATCTACTTGATGAGACAGAAAACAGAAATTTAACAGGAGTGGAGGTAGATTGATGTCTGTGTCTGTGAGAGGTGTTTGCTCAGAAATTTGTACACTTTTCATGTGTAGTTCTCTACTTTCTTGCCTTCTTCACACCATTGTTGCTTGAAATTTAAGCTTTTGCGTGATTATCCCATTAGAGTAAATTGAGTCTTCATTTCATTTCCTCCATTAATGCTCGGCAGAGCTTGGAAGGAAGCTATGATTCTATTTGTCCTCAGTGTTCTTGAGAATGCCATAAAAATGAAAGGGATTGGTGTATTGCCATTGACAGTGGGGCTATAATTGCATGAAAACTCCTTTTCAGGAAACTAATTGAATGGGCTATACTGACCTTTCGCCTTATCTTTTGCCAACCCAAAATGGTCTGTTTGTCTTTCACAACAATTTAAGTTCAACTCACAAGCTATACCAAACTTGAAAGCTATTGCAACCTCGAAAGGCACTACACATGATTACAAGTAGTGTAATTCAAGTTTCAATTAAGTTTTTAGGGTTTAACTTTAATCTTAACTCTAATATTTTGAAAATATTTTAAATAGAATTTTCTTACTAATGAATATATTATTTAATTAATTGATATTAATTTTTTTTTATCTTCATCATCACATCCAGTCCGAAGTTCCGCAATAAAACGGAATCTAGAGAAGTCTGATAGTACGCAGCTTTAATCTTACATAGTAGAGAAATTGTTTCCAGTAAACCCATATATAGATGTGACAATAAAAAAATGATGCGGGTTAAATAATAAATAACTAAAACTAGCACGCTAAATCATTATGTAAATAAAATCACAATAAATACGTAACTAAATAAAAAACTAAAATATAACTTGACTTTTAAAAATATTTTAAAACTAAAATATAAAGAAATATATAATCTATTTATCTTTTAAAAATCACCAATACTCAAATGAAAAAATAAATAAAGCATCAAAGAACAAGACTTTAAATTATACAACACAATAAAACAAAAAAAACATGTAGAAATACAAAATGTCTGAAACCATAAGATCATTAAGCATATAAATTCAATCTTGACATAGATCCAACGATATCAGATTCAAAGAGATCAACATAATAAAACCTAGAAAGTATTAAACACTAAATCTAATAAAGAAACTAAAAAAAACATAAAGAACAGAAATTTTAGAAAATCCAACGAAACTCAGAAGAGACTGATTAATCAAAAACCATATCCGAAACAAGAAAGCTACGGAGAAGGAATAGAGAGTGAGAGCGCTAAACAAGAGAAAGAGCAACATAGAGAAACTTACGTGTTGAATACTAACGAGAATAAAAATGTATAAAATTTAAATGTTTATTTATTTTGTAATTAATTTAATTTTAAAATATTTTAAATTTCATAATTATTTGATAAATTTAACGCTAAATATTCTAAAATTTTGTAAATATTTATATTTAATAATTAAAATATATATTAACAATAAATATTATTTATTTATGAACTATTTAGGTGGTGATAAATCTCGGAACAATCGATAAAGTTGCTACTTTGTAGATTCAAGTTATGGAAATAGGTTCTTTGAAGAAATACAAAAAAAAAGACCATATACATTATGACCTTCCATAGACTCCCGCTAAGCGATGAGCCTTATATATTGGGTATGTTGAGTCTTATAAATTATTTAGGAATTTAATTATTAATATTTATTTTTATTTAATAGTTCATTCTTTTCAATACTAAAAATTGTAATTATATTTATCTAACGAGAAAATTAAAATTATTTTACTTAAAATAGAAATAAAAATAATAAGAAAATAGAAAACCAAAAATCACATTAAAGGAACAACACTACCATGGGATTACCAGACATTTTATTTTATTTTGATCGAATAGAGTGGAAAACCCTTTCTTCTCACGTATTACAAATTCATGGCCAAAACCTTAAAACATACAGTCAGTGATGAACCATTTCAAGAATAAACATTGTAGGTGATGAAAATTTAACGTCAAAAAGAAAAAACAAAATAATATTGTATCGTGTCACTTCTTCAAAATCTTTATGAGCTCGGTGCCTGAGCCTGAGAGCTTGGTGCCTTTGCCTGAGAGCGTGTTCCCTGAGAACGTGGTGCCTGAGCCGGTGCCGAAGCGGGACCTGAATTTGTTGTTGGTGATGAGAGTACTGATGATTCACTCGACGGTGAACTTGCAGATATGATACCGGCGTTCCTGGAGTCAATCATGAAGACATTTAGTACACTAAAAACCTTATGATCATGATAATCCTAGAAATGGGATTCAAAAAGCTTACTCCATTTTTGTTTTGAGCCAGTTAGTCCAACCGGGGCTGGGGCTGACTTCCGTCGTACTCTCAGATTCTTCTTCGGTGTTCGACAGGGCTGACATTGCGTCCTGCACCTGCGAGGCAGCTTCGTCTAAGTTCAACTGGCTAAGGATGGTGTCTGTGGAGCTATCGTCTTGTGCCAACGTTGTTTGGATTGAGAACAACACGACCATTGTCACAACAAAAACAACTGCTGTCTTCGCCATCTTTTTTTTTTTCTTATTAAAATCAGATTCTGAAAAGAAATGTGTTCGATGATTGAAATGAGAATTTGTTGGTTTTCATTTATAGTGTTGAGAGATAGCTATATTAGGTCAATGGAAGGTTTTGTTGGTTTCGCACCACTGGCTGCCATTGTTCACGCCGCCGTGTCTTTCGGTCCAACCGGTGATATTTGTGAATGCTCATTTTAGTCTGGTAGGTTTCGGTTTGACTCGTCAATGGCTCATATACTTCGTAGCCGTTAGAGGTAAATGTTAGATGACCTATCGTCAATGGCTCATATACTTCGTAGCCGTTAGAGGTAGTAAATCTTAGATGACCTATCTGATTATCATTTTGACAGCTTACACGGAATGAATAATTTTTTTATTTTGTTGTGTTTTTAGTACTGTCATAAATACTTTAATTTAATTAAAATATTTGTTTATTTTTATCACTAAAAGAGATGGGGACTTTTTGTATTTTGCAATTCTTCAAAAATTATATAATATAATATTTAAATAAAAACATCAATTTTTCAATAAAAGCATAATATTAGTTTGTAACCAATATTTTTAAAACAGAAACAAATTTTCTTGTTTAAGGGTGAAAATTTTGAACAAATCAATTTTTAGATTTAGTTTTCAACTTTATAATTTGATTTATTTTAATTTTGAGTTAAAAACTAATTTTTTATAAAATAAAATAAATCGATTAATTTTTATTTAACAATATCTTTTTAAATTAATTTTAAAACTTTTTTATAGGTAAAAATAATCTTTTTAAATAACTTTTTAAATTCTTTAATTTATTCAATTTTTAACCAATTTTATGATTGTAGCGCCCCAAATTAGGGGTTAGAATATTAAAGGAAGTTAGTACGAATTATGTTTGTTATTTGCTTATTAAATATTTGCTTAATTGTGCATAAGTATTATGGCATGCATTCATAGCATTTTCCGGGTATATTAGTTTAATGAAACTTCGGATTGATTTGGACAGTATTATGATAATTTTAGTAATTTTTGTATACTTCAAATATTTTTAG
>JANIJH010000002.1:1684472-1709012 GCA_024520975.1 Erythroxylum areolatum | reverse complement strand
TAAAATATTTAAAAATTATTGTTATTGACTTATTTCATATTAATTGTCATTATTATTTATTATTAAGATTTTTGAAAGCATGCTTAATGTAAACAGTAAACTAGTAAAATATATAGTATAACTGTACAATATACTAATATGAACTATTTTGCAATTTTTAAAAATTTTAGGAACTATTTTAAAAATTACCCGAAATGGTACCTGGTACTGATCTGTACCGATACGGTTCCGTTCCAAAACCCAATCCGGTACTAAACTCGGTACGATATTTATAACTTTGCTTTTCGCATGTCCAAAATGACGACGTCGTATTACGCAGGAGTGATAATCCTTTCTTTTCAAGTTCAAAAACCGGGAAAAGCAAGTTTCCTTTTCCCGCCTCTGAGTCTCTGCTTTATATACATGCAGTTCTCTACATAAATTTCAGCCGTCTTAAGCTTTTACGATTGGCTCCGCTACGTTTCTAATGTTTTCCCGATCAATTCTCTCGATCTTCCAATCTTTCGCGCAGATTCGTCGCCGAATGACATCACTTCTCTGCAACCAAGGTTAGTGCGCCCTATCTTGATTTGGATGTGACGTGCTTGTAGTTAAATCTTCTTAAGTTTAGGTGACATCCTGATCGAGATGAATCAATTTAATTGATTACTGTAAATTGCTACAGTTTGTATAGGATTCTGCTGAATGTTGACTTCGATAGGTTTAATTTGACGGTTTGTGTTTTTTCTGATTATTCATTTTCTTTCATTGGTCGAGGAGTTTGGAGAATCGGCGGACTAGATAATAGAGAATATGGAATATTTCATATCATTACGGAACACAAGCACGACGGACATAAGCTTAAGAAAAGTGGAATTACAGTGATCATTGTTTATTATAACTTATCCGACTTCACAGTAGCAACAGTCAACAGGCAGGGAGTAGCCATTCTTCGCGTTCATGTTAGTAATAAAGGCTTTTTTATGTGTGTGTACATATTGCTGATAGAATATCAGATATTTCGGCTTCATTGTAGCTTTAGAATCTTCATGAGCCTGTGGAAGAAAATGAAATGGTGGTTAGAGAAATCTGATCCACTTGAATATATTTAGTTAATTTAACGGACAAATTGGTTGATAATGTTTTAGGTTAGTTGTTGAAAATAGTTTTTAGAGGGTAATTATTTTCTAATTGTTGTAATAACAAAAATTACAACCCTTCTAAAGCATGAAAGGGCAGAGAAATTTAGTGTTAGTCGACTCAAAAGGCTACCAGCAAATACTTTATTAACCAAACCCAAAGCCTCCGGGAGCTAAGCTTGCAATTACCATGGAAAGGGTAATATTATTGGCTTTATAGCCTGAACTATATTGTCTTCTTGAACTATAGGTACTATTTAAGGCAGTTTTCAGTCCTTTTTCATTAAAGAATATTGGCCGACCTCTGGCACGTTGGCTTTCTTGAAACTTTTTGTTTCAGCTAGGTCCAGGAGTCCCTGTCGTGAACAGGCCAGGTGATTAAAGGAAGGTTATAGGGGAGTGTGAAGTTTACTAATTTATAATGTACTAAGATCCAAACAATATGCCATGTGCATGTAATCTAAAACAAGTAGGATTAGATTTCATGTGGCTTCTTCCTTAGGGAGTAACTAGACTGTATGTTATCTGCGTCTTTTAATAAGTATATAGGGGTGCTGGTTCGGTGTCTGACATACACTTCATCTGCCAGAAAAAGAAAGGCAAGTGGATGACAAATTAATACACGAAACTTGGAAGACTCTTGAACTTCTAAAACTCGCTTAGTGCTTAAAAAGTCGCAAAATACCAGCTTTAACAGGTCTAAATTTCATAATGATTCTGCAGTGTAGTAAACTTACCCTAGCTACTTGTCATTTTGAAGATGAATTTCTACCCATTTCTTTTTGTAATTTCTACCTTTTTTTATTTTTTGATGTTTAATTACCTTATGCATTATTTAGATGTCCTAAGGGTTGATCCCTCCTGATCTTTTTCACTTTAGCAGGTCAAGATAGGAGAGGCCTATGTTTATCTACGGATCTATAACAGATATTTTAATTTCCTCTGAAAAGCGAGAATGAAAGCTAGTTTTAGGTAGTATCCTTCACTAATGCGTCTATAGTAACCACTTTATACAATACCTCTGCCCTTCAGCAATACATCAGCTGTTGCTTCCTTTAGTCTTGTAGTCTGGAATTGGGGCTCGGCCTGATTCTATATACATTACATCCTCCACCAGACGATCGTAATGCCTCTTTACTTCTTCAGCAGATTTGCCACCCACAGCCTTTGCCACATTTTGCCAGCGATCAGGGGTGTCCTTGTCATATATAGCTAATGCCTTCTCAAATAGCTTATTTTGCTTGGGCGTCCAAGAGGAGTTAGAACCATGTGATGATGCGTGATAGCTTGAGGCCATTTCTCAAGGTGAAAATATGAATTACACTCGAGTAATAGATAAGGAGACTATGTTGCGGCTCAGGATATATTACACAGGAGATGACCGTTTATCTAAACGAAGCAAAAAGATAGATGACGGTGGTCGGTAAGAAGGGAATTCGTACCAAAGTAAAGGTAACTTCTTGCGAAGCAGAAAGTGAAGAGTTCCCTTAGTCAAGGAAGTAGAGTCAAGGAAGTAGACCGAAGTCAAGGGATGGTATGGGCTAGGGACTAACTTTCTGCTCCTTATAAGCAGGAAGGATGGTGGGATTATGCAAGTTGGCGAATACTTTATAGGGTCCAAAAAGATGTGATTCGCTTTCCTTAAGCGAGGGTGAGAACAAGAATTAAAAAGAGAATCAGTGTCAAACGTCTGGCTCTTCATAAATCCCTTTTCCTGTCCTTTATAATATCGTCGGCAAGTGGATATCTTGAAGAATTTTAAACAGCCGGTCGGGATTTGATCCCAATTGGAAGCCTACCCATTAGGCCATGGATACGCTTACAAAATGAACCCTCTTCCAACCGTAAGTTATTCTGCCATCTTTCCAGTGGCAATGGGATCTTCTTGCCTACCAAAATGACAAGTTGCCAAAAATATACCCTTTTTAAGTAGTGTCTATTTCTTGCCCACTCTTTTGTCTTTTTTCTGTGAATAGGATCTTGGATTTGCTTTTGGAATCGGCTAAGAGAAGGAGAAACTGAAGGTTATGATGGTACTGTTATATAATATAGATGCGTTACTGAAGAGTATACTATCTTTAGCTTTTTTTAGTGGAAAGAATTACAAAACAGTAGATTTGGTTCCCGAATTCAGGAGTTACTTTGGTTTGGATAACTTAATCTTGTTCATTATAGTTTTCCGAATTATTCTTACATGTCGCCCTAAGTTCACGTCTAAAACGTTATTTTTGAAGTTGAGCTACAGTAATAACAAAAAGTAGTGTGAATCACGTATTATCAAATATCACATTGCACTGCACCCAAGAATTCTGATTCCTTGTCCATTATCTTATTTAATTTTAAAATTCACATGGGATGGATTCCCCCTACAAGACATGCCGCCTACATGTCCTCTGGACCGTGTGTTACCAAAAGATATAATGTTCGTAATTTAGTTATGTCTGAAGTTTATTTTGTGAGTTTGGTATGTCATTTGTGTTGGAACTTGAAAATTTTGTCATCTTCTACATTTTGTCGTCAGAGCAACATTCCACTGCTTAGGGGAGACGTGCGGTGATTGTATTCTATTCTTAGTGACTGAAACATGTCAACAAATAGGGGGTGTTCTCAAGGTTAAGGGGTGTTTGGTAGATAACGTTTAACCTATATTTTAGAGTATATTTATTTGGTTAGATGTTGGTTAGATTGACAGAATCAATCCAAATATTTATTTTTTGAAAAGTTACTTCAAGTAACATTTTAACCTATCAGTTAATAAAAATCTTGCTTGAAGATAATTGTATCCTTAAACTTATTTTTTGTCTTAAGCAACTAGTAGCTCTTAAGTTTTTCACTTTTAAAAGAGAAAGCTATAATTCGTGTGTAGATCTTCTGTAATCTTCTCAAGTCATCTTTTCTAAACACCTAAAAATTATCAACTTGTCAATTATTATTATTTTTAGAAATAATAATATTATTATTGTTGTTGTTTATTACTATATATCCTATGTTTTATTAGAATTAAAAATTTAATTTATGTAAAATTAAATATCTAAATTTTAAATTCTTATAAACATATTCAATGAAATAAAATTCATGTTTTTATAATTTTTTAAGTTATATCTTTATTGGTTATTTTATACATATACAACTAATTTTAAATAATTAATTTTACTAAACATTTTTAATAAATAACTGGTGTTATCTGTTGATCAAATCAATTGATATAATTAGTTATCAATTAACAACTGATATAATTAACTAACAATTAATACAATCAGTTAATTATCAAATAGAGGTTAAGTCAATCTATATCTGTTGGGAGATCTTTTGTATTGGTAGCGAAAATTCTTTTGTTTCGATGCCGAACAATTTTAGCTTTTTTGAATGTTCTGATCTATTTTTCTTGCAGAAAATTTTCATTATTTTGGTCTATGTCAATAAAATATTCCCATTGATAACGAAGAAGGGGATATCTCTTTCATGCTTAATGATTCTATTTACCTGAAACAGTAACATATCATACAGTGTACTAATTTTTTTAATAGAACATTGAAAAACTATGTATAGTCTTAATAAAAAATTCCCAGACAGTAATAGTATTTCCTACTTTCAGATGCATTTTCAGATGATATTGTCAGTTCTTGAGCAGGAGGGGAAGTGTACTTGCTGCCGTTGTGAATGGCTTGAATTCGTGTATTGGACTTTTCTGCGTCCTTTTGTCCGTCATTGTTCAGCGCCACCCTCGGCTGGGGCTTTCTGGATTTCTTAATCCTATTAACTCACACCATTTGCCAAGTACATATTGGTTTGCGTGAAACCTTATTTTGTTTTGAGTGTGATCTCGGGCCTAAACATGCTACAGAGTTGATGTGTAGTGCTTGACTGTCATTGTTCACAGGTATCCCTTTTCTTACACTGCATTATCGCATCATCTTGCCCAGACAAATAAATTACTTCAAGTGATGACAACTCTGCTTGAGTTCTGCGCGCTCTTTTGTTCGGCATGACCTGAGCATAGTCCGACATGTTCCTTTGGCAGGCATTATGCATCAAAAACTTAGATTTGCATGTATTTTAAAGATAGCGGAAGTAGATCAATCTTTATTTAATTTTAGATTTTATTTGTTAAGAAAATTATTTCAAATGTGTGATTCACTAGTTATTATATATATTTAAAAAAATTTATACATAATAAAAAAGGGTACTAGATTCTATTTTTATGAAAATAAGATTATAATGTGGTGATCTACATTTAGTGGTGAGTTATTCTAAATTGGTCTAGAATGATAGGGGAGAAATTGCACTTACAGGATGTTTAGAAATACTTGAATTGAATTCAATTGCAGTATTGAGTTCAATTAAGGTATTTGGAAATAAAAAAAATGAGTTTTAATTCATGCATGTAATTGAAATTCATCCATTTTATAAATTGAATTCACTCCTCTAAGCATCGAAATTGCATTCATGCAAGTAATTAATTTGTTGCTTTGACACCACATAGTATTAAAAGGGCAAAGCTTCTTGTGTCACACTCACACTCAAAGTAGTGCTCCAATAAGGATATGAGAATTTTTCACTCATTTTTACCTGATAAATAATGTTTATATATGATTAATAACCAGATTAATGTTCCTTTATCTTTTATACTTAGAAAGTGTAATTTTACATTAATTATGAAATAATTATTGTAAATTTAGAGAAATATGAGATTTTTTTAAAATAAAGAATAAATCATGAAATACTTTTATCAAACTCTATCAATTTATACACTAAATTTTTTTCAATTTTATAATAATAATTAAAAAATTTTCATATTTTTTAATTAAGGGTAAAAATATTATATAAAATAATTGAATTCAGTTTGATTATATTCTAAACAGTGTAATTGAATTTAATTATAATATTATTAAATTTGTTCTTAATGGTATAAATTAAATTAAATTCAATCTTATTTATGTAATTGAATCCGAAAGTTTTCAAATTAAGCTGAGTGAAGTTAGAAGTCAGTTTAGAAATGACGGTGAAGTCACCTCTATTATTGAACTAAATGCTTGGTGTTAGGGAGCGTATTTGTGAAGCACAGATTAAACTGCGATGCAATGATGCTATCGGAGTTGATATGGTCGAGAGGAACATGTCGGTTTTGCCTTGGTTTGAAAGGTAATTGCATCCTCTCTATTTGAGGGGTTTGTTATACTTTGGATTGCATTGCGTGGCCATGAAAAAAGAAAAAAACAAACATAATTTGTTTGTCAGGATTTAATTGGCCTCTTGAGTTACAGATTCAGGAGGACTCCACGCTTGTGGTTTGTTCTCCACTCATCTGCTAGGAAAAGCATGACTACAGAAGGTGGATAACTCAAGCAATAATTAGCAGGAACAGCTTTTCACTGTTGAATCTACTTCAAAGAACTAGACAAGATGTTTTCTTTTGATCAAAATGTTCCAAAAGATGAGTGGACGCTTGAGGTTCATAGTGTGACCAATGGCATCCCTGCAAACCTTGTGCTTTGGAGAATATATATTCTTTCTTTATAGCATGTTGAACCAGAATTTCGGTGTCGGTGACAAGTGAAAGGTCCCAACCCTTGACCTAAATTTGATTTTATTCCAAAATTATCTGATATGTTTAGCTTTTTTCTTCAAGTTGATAAGATGCATTTCGTTTTGGATTAAGGAGGAAGGGCAAACATTGGTGATTCGAGTGAAATGAAACTAGAGTCATAGACCATCATAAAGATATTGCTCCCTCTTTATGCATCATAAAGATATGTCTTTGATCTGTATGTCCGTCTATTTTTATGGTAATCCTTGGCATATGCTTCACCAACTCTTTGCTTGACGTCTTCTTGAAAATGAATTGTTCATTGACAAACTTTAAATTTGGTTCCTTCAGTTGGTGGACGAAATATGAAGGTTTGGTCTTGGGACTTAGAAGATTGTATAGAACAAGAAGTAGATAAAGTTATAATGACAAGGATATAATTTAAATTTTCAATGCTCAAGGATATAGACCTTGTAGCATCGATATTCCAAAATTTCCAGCCAATGTGATCCCCTCAGATCTTCTGTTCTTTCTATCATATCTTAATTCTGTTGAAATGAAGTGGAATAAGATTGGAATAGTATAGAAGGGACAGAGGATCATGTCCTCAATGTAATATTGTGATATAGTCTTTGTGACAAAAATAAAGAGTACTTTTGAATTGTTATTGTAATAAAAAATAATTATTTTTTAATGTATATCTAGTAGACATAATATTGCATAAATTATGTATTTGAGATTAATATTTAATAGATAAATAAGTTAAAATTAAATAATAAATTTAATTTTAGTGATTATTGATTTTTTAAAATTGATATAGTATATTATTGTTTGTGTACAAAAGTAGAAATTGTTAAGAGGTATAATCTTAAATTTAATAAAGTTTTGAATTGTGTGACTTTAATTTTAATTTTAATTTATTTAAACCATTTAAAATAATATCATAATTAAATTAAAATTTAAAATATTTTTAATATTGGACTCAATTTTAATAATTTTAAATTTAATCTTTTAATTTCAAATTTTGTCATTTCTGCTATTGGACACAAAAGACTTCTAAGCCGATATTTGAGCTTGGACTTTGCTTGTCTCAAAGTCAGCTTAGAGACAAATTTTGTCATTTCTGCTGTTAGTGTCAGTTTTATCATTATTATTATTTTATTAGTATTTTGTATTTGTATCTTTATTATTGGTATTAAGTTTTTTTTAATTATTATTATTATTATTTGTGATTTATTATTTTTACTTTCTTTTACTTATTTATTTTGTTATCCTGTATCACTATTTTTCTGTCACATTTGTATGTGGATCTATCAAAAACAACCTCTCTATTATGTAGGGATAAGGTTACGTGCTATCAGATCTCTACAGATTTCGCCTCAATGCGGGACTTCAAACTGAGTGTAGTAATGATGATGGTGATAAAAGTTAGCTTAGACTTGGGCTGTTCAAATTTGGCCCAACTTGAGACTTAATAACTTAAAAAAGGCATTGATTTATGAAAAATGATATCATTTTATTTTTAATTAAGAAATTTTAAAAAATCAAAGTTAAATTTTACTCTGTCCCAACTCATTATCATCACTATTAATGTGACGGTGAACCTCTATCTTGACTAATATTTTAAAAATTGGATTGGATATTAAACCGATCAAGTAAAAAGTTTAAGGTTTAAAGGATTGAATCTTTATAAAACAATTTATAAAAAATAAAAAATAAAACTTATAAAAAGAAAAATATATTATAAAATAAAATGCTTTAATAATGTCTATTAATATGTAATAAATTAATAATAAATCTAATAATTTAAAAGATTGAATATAACATAAAATGTATAATAATAATTATTATTATCGTCATCATTTATTTAAAGACTAATAAAAGTTGAAATATGTTTAAAAACTAACTTTATTTTAATTTTTTCCAATATCCTTTAAACATGATTATTTGTAGTTTAAATATTATAGTTTAACATATTCTTAAATTATCTTAATAAAATTACTTTTATCTATTAATTAATAATTTAATTTATTGAACAAATTTATAATAAAATAATTATTATTTTTAACAATAACAATTTTACAATATGTTAATTTAAATATAAAGAGATAAATAAATAACCTAAATTTTGATAAATACAATTTATTATTGAGCTTAAATCAACAATAATAGTAAATTTTTAAAATTTTTAACTGATAATATAACAAAACCTAAATTGAATTGTTTCGACTCATATTTGAAAATGAAAGTGAAATCTATGAAAACTCTTAAATTCTTTTAATTATTTTAGTTTGGAAATTCGAATATAAATTTTCAAGGGGTATACTTTGTCTTTATAGTATAGAAAATATTAGTCTTTTTTTCATAATTATAAACTAGTATTTAAAAATTAGATTGAAAGTTAAATCGATAAGACAATAGTTTTAAAATTTTAAAGGTTCAATTATTAAATTAGTTAAAGATTGAAAAAATTGAGGAATTTGAAATATGATTTGAAAATTTGTTTTTAATTTAAAGTTTGATTAAAAATGAAGAATATAAAATGAAAATTAAAGAGTTTATTTGGGTTTATAGAAATTGATAAGTTTATAAAAATTGATTGCTTAATTAATAAATTAATTTGTTTTTAATAATAATTATTATTAATGTAAATTATACCAAAAAGTTGAAAATTAAATAAAAATTAACTGTTTCAAAATTTTTATTATTGAATCAGCTGAATTAGTTTGATTTTTTTATTATTATTATAAGTTAATAAAAATAGTGGAATTAATTAATTAAATAAAGAGAATACAAAGTGTATGTTTAAACATGCTTAAGTAAATAGGCTCATATTTACATGTGTTTTATTTCAATCTTGAAATATGTGTGTTTATTAACTTGAAAATTAAAGAATTTAAAGTTTAATTATTTTACTAAAAAAACTCAAATAATTTTTCTTAAGAATTATAAGTTTTTATATTTCTTACTTGATTTTATTTATGTTATTAAAATTTTATAATTTTGTTTTGAAATAGTTTTATTGATATTGTTTTAACTTAATAACAAAATAGTTACTTATGTAATAAAAAATAAAAAAGTTGAATTTGAATTTAAATTTAAATTATAATAATAAATGAGAATTAATTTAAAATAAAACTAATACTTGTCTAAAATTATAAAAAAAATATTGTGAAATAAGATTTAGACTAGTTCAAATTTAAGTTTGATTTAAAGTTTAATAGAATAAAATATTTAAACTTGAATTGATTGATGAATTGAGTTTAATTTTTAATAATTAAAAATAATATTAATATTATTTTAAGATGTATTATTTATTGTAGAAACTTAATTTAATTAATGGTTCTTAAGGATGATAATGGATCAGGTTGAGGGTTCAACGCAGGTCCCCGAGCTTGACCCGAGGTATCAAGCTTGAACTTGAGTCTAATTGAGCCTCAGATAGGTCGGGCTGAGCTCGAGCCCGACTCAATATGACTTGAACTATTTTTTTTAATTAAAAATATCAAAATGACATTGATTTATGTAAAATATCATTGTTTCGGCAGTTCTCGGGTCAAGCAAGGTCCAGGCAGACTGAGCTTGAGCCCTATCTGAAGTTCAAATCTAGGCCTATTGATCTTGGGCCAGATCAGCCCAATTGCTATCTCAAAGGGTTCTTGTTGTAAATAAGGTTATTAACAAGGGCTTTTGACATAACAATGCTCCGTGAAGCCCTAAAGCCTCTGCAGCATTACACTACCATATTACATCGACTTCGACTTTCGAGTTTCGCATGGTGGCCGTGAGATCGTCCATTGTCCGCCCATCGGCGACCGTAGCTATTGCTCCGTTCAAGTAAACCTGTTTTCTGAAGTTCTCTTATCCAGGGGTCTCTTCTTTGTATTATTTTCCTTGACTCCGAAGCTGTAAACGTTCCTCTGGGGCTTGTCTGTATTTTGTTTTCCGGAGGGAACTGAAAATTTTCAATCCCTTTTTTCTTTTCCCATTTCTTCTGCCGAGAAACAAGTCAAACAACGGATTGGTTACTGTTTTCTGGTTGCTTTTCTTTTCGGGTTCAAGGGTTTTAGCGCTTTTGATGTTTGGACCCTCCAAGGACGTACCTTTACCTCTCCAAGAACGCATCTTTACATTTTGGTTAGTGTTGATTCGGAAAATTTTGGGAATTTTTTAAGTTCTATATCTCGACATCTCTGAAAACATGAACTTGAAGCGATTAGTTTATAGGCAGATATTAAACGGTATAAGATGCGGCGGCGTTCTTGGGCATTTCTCTACCATCAATGCCCCAGTTCGTCCGTCCATTTGTTTTTTGGGCAGTTATGACTCTATTAATCTCCAAAACCAGGAATCCTCAACGCCCACTTGGCTTTTTAGGAGATTCCTGCACACTAATCCGCAAAGTAGCGTAAACTTGTCCGCTAGTGAGCTCAAATTTGCCTCGGCTGATCGAGAGGAAGATGAAAATGTGAATGAATTTTTGTCGCGATTCGTGTGGAAAATGCGTGGGATTTTGTCGGAAGCTTACTCAGATGCTGATAAGCAGACCATTGATGGCATGCTTTTGATTATAGTTGAAAAGGTTGTGTCACAGATGGAAAAGGGTAGTCTTGAACAGGCGGTTGGTGCTGCATTGACTGAACCATTAGAGGAGTTAAGTGCGGATTTGTGGAGGACAGTGTCCGATGTGAGTAACTCGGTGTTGGAGGACATGAAAAAGGAAAGAAAAAAAGAGAAGATGAAGAAAGCATTGCATGATGCTGAGGTGAAGGAGATGTGTAGATTTGCTGCTGAGATTGGTATTCGTGGGGACTTGATGAGGGAGTTGAGATTTAAGTGGGCTCGTGAGAAGGTGGAAGAGAACGACTTCTATGAGAGTTTGGAGCGACTCAGAGAAGAAGAACGTGCCTATGAGAAAGAGGAATCAGAGGGCAGGAAAGCTGGGAGCATCAGCGAAGAGGTTGTTGTGGCTGAAGAGAAGCCTAAAGTTGTTTCTCTTCCTAAGAGACATTGGAAGTTAAAGTACAAGATTTATGGACTTGAGCTTTCTGATCCTAAATGGGCTGAAGCTGCTGACAAAATCCATGAGGCTGGAGAGATAATTTGGCCTCAGGAACCTAAGCTGATATCTGGGAAATGCAAAGTAGTGACTGAGAAAATTCTTTTTATGAATGTGGAGGATGAACCTTCTCCTTTACTAGCAGAATGGGTGGAGCTTTTAAAACCTAACAGGGTGGATTGGATCACCTTACTCGATAAACTGAAAGAACAGAATTTCAGTACATACTTAAAGGTATGACTTCCCCTTTCTTCCCATGGGGAGGAACTAGTTTGTTTGTATTTGTATAGTTGCATATTACTAACAGGATTGCTAATCAGTTTATATCAATGTGAAATAATTGATATCCCATGGCAGCTCTATGCTCAGTATCCTCTAGGGCAGCTTAATTGTATGTGTGTTAGCTGCTTGCTTGGTCAAGTGAAACATCTGGGTCTTCTCCCTGCATGAGTCTTACCCTTTTTAGCCCACCAGATAAGATCTAGAACTATTTCTTGGATTCTTCAATTCACTATTGAAGTAACTGAACCGATAAGTTTATTAAACTGATGTGCTTTGATTACATAATCAACATTGCTAGAGATGCACAAGCCCATGTGACATCAAAATATGCATACAGAAAGTAGAGGTTGAAGCTGTGCTTATGAAAGGGAATCTAATGCTATTATGTAATTGACATATAGTTGCTATGATAGTTCTCCTTCTGGTTGTCACATTTTCTGTGACCAGTCTCACTTTGAGCAATGCTTGACTATTGATTTTGGACTAAAGATATAATTTCTAATTAACAATTGCCAATATGGAAGCTAGCAAAGCAGTGTGCTATTAACTTGTAATATCAATTTATTGGAAGTGCTAGATATTGTTGGATAAGAATGGAAAATTATTCATCTGTGCTTGATATCTCTTTTTGCTTCAATTTTTTGAGCAATTTTCAGTTCTGTTAAAACCATTTGTTGTTTCTTTTGGTCTTCACTCATGCTATGTTTATCTTAGCAAAAAATCAACATCTGATTTGGTGTCATAGGCGATTGCATAATGTACATGACAAAGCAGAATTCTGAAATTCATGATGTAAACTTTTAAACAGTCAATTTTCTATATCAAGTGCAATGATTTGATGTTCTGTTTGAATGGACCAATTGTAGGTGGCTGAACTTGTGTTGAGTGAAAAGTCTTTCCAACCGAGCATTCGTGACTACTCCTTACTTATTGATGCTTATGCTAAAAAAAATTGCATAGCAGATGCTGAGAGGATTCTTAAAAAAATGAATGAAAATGGTATTCTACTTGATATCATAACAGCAACAATTTTGGTACACATGTACAGCAAGGCAGGCAATATTGATCGTGCTAAAGAAGCCTTCGAAAGCTTACGCAGCCATGGTTTCCAACCAGACGCGAATGTTTATAATACTATGATAATGGCATATGTAAATGCTGGTCAAACCATGTTTGGGGAGTCATTGATGAGAGAGATGGAGTCGAGAGATATCAAGCCCTCTGAGGAAATTCAAATGGCATTGCTCAGGTCATTTGCTCAAAAAGGTGATGCTGATGGGGCAAGACGAATTTCAATAAACATGCATTTTGCAGGATTCCAGTCAAGTTTGGAGTCATGTATGCTGGTTGTTGATGCTGAAGTACGTGCCGGTAACTTAGATCAGGCAAGGAGAAACTTTATATGTATGATGAAAATTGGACACAAGCCTGAGGATAGGTGCACTGCTGGCTTGGTTGGAGGTTATGAGAAATTAAATTCGCTGGACAAGGCCTTGAGCCTTTTGTTGGAGATTGAGAAGTATGGATTAGAACCTGGACCTGCTACATACTCTGTTCTTGTAGATTGGTTTAGTAAACTGCTATTAGTTGATGAGGCTGAACAGTTGTTAGGGAAGATTGCACAGTTGGGTGAGGCTCCTTCTGTCAAGGTTCACATAAGCCTCTGTGATATGTATGCTAGGTGTGGGATGGAGAAGAAGGCTCTTCAAGCTTTGGGGGCAATTGAATCTAAGAAAGATCAATTGGAGCATGAAGATTTTGAGAGAGTTATAAATGGGCTCCTTGTTGGCGGGTTTGTGCATGATGCGCGAAGGGTACATGGACTAATGGAAGGACGAGGCTTTACTGCATCGGAGCCGCTGAAGATGGCTCTAAAGCGATATAGAGATAAGCTTTTCTAGAGCAGGTACTAAGGATACGCTCCTGCATAATCATGGCACCACATTTTAGTAGAAGAAAGCCAGCACTGTAGCCATGGTTAGTTTTCTTGCATTAGGCGGCTTGAGATAATCATCACCGATGGCAGTTTTATAGGTATCCAGGACCTTCAGCACTACCTGATTGTTGGATGTAATTTATTGATCAGACTTGAGGTTTTACTCTTTAACAAGTTTGGCCTTAAGCATATTTAGAGAGTTTTGTTGCTGTTCTTGCGCCGGTATCGGTGCAGTGCAGGGACTTGTTTCAATAACACTGGAGGGCCTTTTTTCTGTTAATTACGAATGACAATATGGCGTTTCAGCATCTTCCTCGGATAGTCTGCTTGGGCATCCATTTTCACCTTTTCTTCAGCTTACATTCTCTAAGTTTTGTCAACTAAATCATATTAACAGGAAAAAACACATACATACATACGTTCTTCACTGCATCGTAAACAGTTTGATTGATGCAGGACCAGAGCTTCCTTTTTCTCTGTTCTGTGTTCAGAGTTTTTACTTGAATGAACTGACCGAGAAAAGGAATAACTTTGTAAGAAAGAGTTCACCCCGTCTCTACGTTAACTCCATTGTCAGATCTTGTCATTTGTTTACATTTCTTGATTAACTATTCCCTCCAATGTCTTTACTTTCTTACAGTGCTCCATTTTTAGAACCTTCTGATTGTGTTAAAGAAAGAAGAAAAGGATTTCTTCTGCCTGTTCTTTTCCCCTTGGAATCATCACTGTGAAAAAAAACCTGCTAGAGTTGCTCATGAATCTCGTGGATGAAGCTTGCTCATGACCCATGGAATGAGTTCAGGCAAAGTATATATACATGCATGGGACACCTTGTAAAGAAAATAGGGTAAAGGTATAAAGTAAAAAGGGCCGTATCGAAAGATACTTCAGACTTTCTCAGGACAGACAACACTCCACGTCATATTTGCTTTGAGAGGCTTGAAGCTTAACAATGGAAGAATTGGCAAAACCTGAAGACAACAAAGGAGAGATGCTAGAATTCAGAAAGAAGGAAAATCTGTTATGAAGAATTTGGGTATATCTCCAACTAAAGATTTGTTCTTTTGGAGATGTAAAGAAGATTGTAAATCACAAATCAAACAGCTTTTCACAGTATCCAAGCCAAGATCATTAAATACCATATGAGTTTGGACTATCAACCAGAATTCAGGTAAAAATCTAGCTAACAAATCCTTCTTGAGTTCCTTTCATCTAAATTTTACCCTGATTCATTCATGGCAGACCAGAGGCCATTTCGGTTCAGACTCCCTTGGCTGTCCGTAGCTAGTGCTCCTCGTCCTGCAGCTGAACCCCGGCCTCCTCGTCCAACCGTTGAACCCCAACCGCCTCGTCCAGAATCACGGCCTACTCGTCCTGCAGTTGAACCACCTCGTCCTACACCAGAATCACAACCTACTCAACCTCAACCACTTCGTCCTGCAACAGAATCCCAGCCTACTCGTCCTGCAACTGAACCGCCTCGTCCTGCAACAACATTCCAGCCTCCTCGTCCTGTGGCTGATCCTCGACCTCCTCGTCTTACAACAGAATCACAGCCTGCTCGTCCTGCAGCTGAACCCCAACCGCCTCATCCTACAACAGAATCTCAGCCTACTCAACCAGCAGCTGAACCTCAACCACCTCGTCCTACTCGTCTTGCAGCTGAATCTCAACCGCTTCGTCCTGCAACAGAATCCCAGCCTACTCGTCCTACAGCTGAACCGCCTCGTCCTACAGCAACATTCCAGCCTTCTCGTCCTGTAGCTGAACCTCTACCTCCTCGTCTTACAACAGAATCACAGCCTACTCGTCCTGCAACTGAACCCCAACCGCCTCATCCTACAACAGAATCTCAGCCTACTCGACCAGCAGCTGAACGTCAACCACCTCGTCCTAGAACAGAATCCCAGCTTATTGGCCCTGCTGCTGAACCCCAACCTCCTCGTCCTGCAGCTGAACCCCAGCCTCTTCGTCCAACAGCTGAGCCTCAGCCTCCTCGTCCTGCAGCTGAACCTCAGCCTCCTCGTCCAATTGCTGAAGTTCGAGCCCCTAGTGAGCGGCCACCATTTCGTCCTCAACGAGATCAGGCACAACCAAGTGCTACTGCTTTGCCACGATCTCCAACTCGCCCAGCTTTGCAGCCCCAATCAGCAGCAGTCACGGACTCAAAGCCCGAGTCTCCACAACGGCAGGTGGGCAAAACTACAGAATCCTCTTCCCCGTCTAGGACAGGAAAGGAAGTGCGTCCTCGGCCAAAAACAGGAATCACTTCTGGCGAAATCTCTCAATCAGAAAAACAAGCAGAGAGTACAAAGATCACAACCACGAGCTTCACTCGTCCAAAAGCCCGGAACGGACTAACTGAATCTCATCAGAGGCATGCCATCTCTAAGAGAGAAGCTCCCCTGCATAAAGGGATCAGAGAAGATATTGCTAAGTTTGTTCATAAGTTGGGAATTGGGCAAACAAAGCTGTCCTTAGATCAAAAGCCAGTGAGTATTGTAACTCTTGCTGGTGAAAACAGAGGAGCTTTCATGCGTTTGGGCTCTGAACAGGAAAGGAAGGATGGTTCCATCCACATTAAGAGGGGTTACAAGATCAATCAAGATGAAAGCACTACACTTCCCACTGATGGAGAGGGAATCTCAAAGAAGCAATCTAAAGATCAATTAAGCAACGAAGACCAAGCAAGAAAGGCATTCATTAACAGTAACACACAAGGCATCAATAACTCCATCGTGTCTCAAACTGAAATACATGAAAGCAACCCTGGAATACATCTTGTCCTCAATCATAACCTGGCAGAAATAACCAAATACAGTACAAAACCAGAACTACTTGAGACACTTAAGGCTGAGCACACCACCACCTCCGCGGAGAAGCTCAACTATGAACCAACAGTTAGTCAAAGATGCTTGCAGGGGCTACTCTTGGAATCCAGCGACTCGGACCCTGATAATCCTGAAAAACCTCGACAACATGGTTGTCGTTACAAATATGGGGAGAAGGGAAAAGATAAACACATAGGGATTATCTGATTCAAGTGGAATTTGAATTCATTAAAACTATCTACTTGACAACAATGAACCTGTACCTAATCTACCTACTGATCACAGATATGTCAATAAGGATGCTTTGTCATCCAGAAAGGCCATGTTTCCATGAATAATCCTTTTTATATTATGCTAATGAAATGTTTTCAGCACTATGATTTAGTATTTATCATTCAGAATCAACGAACAAGTTCATAATTGAAAATTTTACAACTAACATGGAGAAATCAGCAATAAAAATCTCCTTAAGAAGATACATAAGTAGAGAAGCTGTAGCAGAATTGAATTTCTGCAGATGTATGATTGTTTCAACTTACAAAGACCGTGCCGGCCAATTGCATAAAACTATGCTAGATGAAACAAGTAGATGGGATAAATCCAGTGCTTCATTTGAAGAGAATATATACAACAAAAATTTCAAGGAAAAATGTCACACAAGATGGTCAAAGAAAAGGTCATTCGCAAGCTGGTTTAGTGTCAAAGCTACTCAAGCAGATGGCAAAAGCTTGGAAGGCAGATAGAGGATAGCGATAGTCCATTGTAAAGATATCTTTCCCAATCTTTCCAAACTGCAGAATCACCTTTTCTTGTTCTTCTGCAGAAACATTTTGAGAAGGCTCCACAGATGCCACCAACTGAAAGTTTTTCACAGAGGCCACAGTAACGCGTCCTTTAAAATTCAGGCACCAACACTGTAGTTG
Organism: Erythroxylum areolatum; assembly: GCA_024520975.1. Classification (NCBI taxonomy): domain Eukaryota; kingdom Viridiplantae; phylum Streptophyta; class Magnoliopsida; order Malpighiales; family Erythroxylaceae; genus Erythroxylum; species Erythroxylum areolatum. Next base: position 1,691,336 of record JANIJH010000002.1, on the reverse strand, counting down.
TTCGTGCCATCTGGGAGCTTTATTTTTCAGAATCAGTGGATCCCTTCTTCCCGGAATTGAATCAAGCGATTCAGCAAGGCTAGTTGAACTGTTTTCTTCAACTTGCCACTTTGATTTTGAATTTGAGCCCGACAGAAATTGCTGGCCACGGCAATTTGTGAATTCTCTCGGAGTAGGAGCACTCCCCCCTTCTTGAATTGCAGAAACAGGAATAGATTGCATTGTGCAACGCATTCTCCGTGGTCCTCTCGTGCGGAGGACATTGAGCTCGTAAGATATCTTGGCCACTCTGTACTTTGGCAGGTGCACTTGTGGAGAAGCTTTCACTGAATGGCATTCATGGACTGGCTTACTATGATATTGCATTCCACTATGTGGAGGCTGACTATCACAGATGGTGAACTTGGTTCCGAGGAAATTAGACCTGCTTGGGCTTAAACAAGTTAATTTCGTAAAGATAAAAGGCTTCTAATACAAAGATAGGAAGCTAATACTTCAAAACTATACCTTAAACTTCCAACATAAGTATTGCTATTTCTACAGAAATCACCATTAACTAGGGATATTCTAAAGTCTGTGAACATAGCCCTTCTTATCTTCTTTGCCGAAAGTAACAATTTGCTCAAATCACCTGACAGAGCTGCAAATCAAAATTAAACAATGTTAGAGCTGACGAAGGACACGAATCATTAAGCCTTTGACAGTCTAAAGGCAGAACAGGCAAGGAAAAGAAAAATAAATGAATCGAAATCACCAATTATCACATTTTGATTAGTGCCAACAAACTTATAATCTCATATACACTTGTAGATCTACAAATTTCCTAAAATTCTAAATACCTGCTCACCAAATAATGTATCAAAACTGAATGATATACCATGCACCCTTCACCAATCAGAGACTAAATCATCATCAAAACAGAGTAAACTTAAAAGAAATTGCGCAAAAAAAATCAATAAAATCACTGTAAAATCTAAAGGAAACTGCAAATTCGAATGCGGGGCTAATGTAATCATCAGGATGATGCTTTAAAACATGTATGTAATCTAAAGATAAAGCAGCAGAAAACATTTACCAGGGCTTAATCCAAGATACAGTTGATAAGTGGAAGTTGCTCTGTCTCTCTTAATAAAGCACTGAATAGGAGGATCTCTTGGACCAGGCTTAAGCAAGAAGTTCAACACATAATCAGCTTTGAAGCACTTGGTGAAACAAAACACCATTAAGAGACAGAGAAAAGAGAAAAACAGGGTCACAAATTGGTTCAAAGACACAACATTAACATGCACCTGCTTGAGTGAGATGGGAAAAGTAAGCCAACCACATTGCTCAGGAGTCTTCACAATTTCTTTTGTGATCTCCCTCCAAGACTTACAAACCGAAGCACAAGAAACCACATCTCTACGTCCTGGCCAAGAAGTCTCACTGGCCTCGACCCTCTGGATTATGTTGTGCAGCAACTCAGGTGGCAAATTTGCCCATGGGCTTCGGTTCTCGATCAATTCACATGAGGTGCAATCACATTCAGACCCACCTTCCGGAGCTATATAAGCTCGACCTCGGCGACTTCCTCGCTTCCCATGAAACTTACCAAGCGAACTGGTGCTAATGTCGTCTCTTATCTCCTTCAGCTCACGAACTATGCTCTTGAATGGCATTTTCAAACGATTCTGCACGGTAAAATGGAACAGGGGTAGGTCAGAATTAAACACGAAAACAACAGAAAGCAACGAGATTCAGAATATAGTCTAGACAGACACACAAGCATTTTTGTTCATGTCAAGATTGTACCTTCCAAAACAAAACTTGGGTTTGGCTTAAAACTTCAGGCAGATTTCGGATGTTATGAAACAAACAAGCTTGATCAACCAGTTCCTTTACGGGGCCAGCCAAACAATCTATAGAATCAAGCTTGGAACGAAAAAGACGACTATCTTTTTGGATCTACACATAGGTGGAAATAAAAGAAGCTTAACACAGGCCAGTGCATGAATTCACCATTGATGAGACAATCGCTTTGGGAAGTACAAAGTTTTCCAGAGAATTTCCAAGAAATGGGAGATCGTGAAGAAGAAGAAAGATCAAATAAGAGGAGGCCAAAGTCTCGGGCAAATCGAAAGCTGTTTAGAAGAGAGAGTAAAAAGAAAAGAGACATAAACGGTGGACGATGTTATAGATAATAGCAAAAATGGCGATAATGCCCAGAAGATTGCTTTTTGTGTTGGTCCAAGACAGTAGGTGGCGCTAGGCTCCTTCACATAATCACATCTCAGCCGCCACCACCACCAACGCCGCCACCGCAAAAAACCACCGCAAGCTTAGCCAAAGCCTTGAGCTTTAGCCCTCTTTTTCAAGTCTCTTCTTCTTTTTAAGTTTTTCTCTGCACACCCACCACCACACACAACCACGCAACAATGCCTTTTCTCGGATCCCAAAATCTTAAAGCTTTCCCTCTTCTTATCAAAATATAACAATAAACCTTAAAAAATTTAACTTCCATTTTTAGTTTGTCTTTTTCTTTTTCTTTTGTCGTTAACTTTTTGTGGTGTTATTCGGTGTATTGGCTTCCACCGAAAAGTGTCTCTTTTGGCTCATCTGTGTAGTGTGTACCACCTCTCAAACTACAGGGCTCCTTCTATCTAAACTCCATTAACACACTTTGAAGGTTCATTTATCAGAAGGTTCAAATACACTGACACTATATCATTCATGGTTAGTTCAACCAACCCATTATCAGTTTCCACCATTTTATCTTATTTCATATCCAAAGATCGAATCTTTATGTGTTAAGTGACGTTGGATGGACCCTTTTCATGCAAAATTATGTTAAAATTTTATCTTTTATAAATATAATCCCTACTTTATAGAAGCACTTTTATTCTTATTATTATTGTTGTATTTAAATTAGAAATATAAAAAGTTTTAAATTTAACTATTTATTCAGATTTAACAGATTTAAATTTAACAAATTATTTTAAATTTGAATTTAAACTTAAAACTTTTATATCTTTCACCTATTTTTAACCCTAACTAGGGTTGATTGTTTTGTTATTTTCATTCTAATGTTATATCTCTTTTTCTTATATACCCTCTAACCCTGTCAAATTATATCAACTCAAAAATAAAAATTTTTATTAAATTATTCTATTCTTTTCAAAGATACAGTTATTTAGACACAACTTCTAAACTTCCTCAAACTTCGCGTCTTAATGATATTTCTATAGGATATTATTGTTGTTGTTTTATACGGTTCAAACTCTAGTTAGTAATTAACAAATTTGGCTTGTGAGTTATATCTAATTGTTTCCAAAGATTTGAGTTTTTTTTTTTTTTTTGTCTTTGACTAGGGTATCTACTGGCGGACTTAGTGACTAATCTTCTCACTGATTTATAAGCACCTTACAGGGTAGAACAGCTGGCCCAAGAATTTAAGGCTGATCTATACCTAAAGTCGAGGATCGAACTCCTGACCTTTACTTAAGAATAGATGAGTCATTTTCACTCAACCACACCCCTTAAGTTCAAGATTTGAGTTTTTGAGAAAACTAATTTCATTCAATGACTAAAAATTAAAAGAGAGGGTCTAATGCTCTTCTTTAGGATAAGATATTTTATTCTAATTGATCAATTCTTATCATATTTTATTAAATTTTATTTATATATTTATGTAGACTCGTCAGACTAAGTTTCTATCATATTTTATTAAATCTCATTATATATATATATTTATGTAGTGCCGTAGAATAGTTTCCCGCTGCGTCCCACAACGCCTACACAAGGGGGAGGCACATAAGCCCCGCTCAAATCGCATGGCGTTGGCGGGGAGTCGATTCCATGCGGCTAACCATGAGTTGGAGGGTACTCCAAGATAGGGTTTTACGAGGAAGGCAACATCTGAAGCATCGTTTAAGTACATAGTACATGCTACCGGTAAAGTTTGGTTGGAAATTTCCTAGTGATTTACTAAGGGAAAGTTAATCATTTTATGTTTGGATTTTACGTTAAAGTCTGTAAGAGAAACCCTACTTGATTTTTTAATTATTTTCAATTATATATTTTATTAAATATCTGTTGAACATATAAAAAAAACAAAATTTTAATAATTAATAATTAAACTAAAATATTAAAAATGTTTATTTCTTATAAAATACAATAATTTTATTTAAAAACTCATATTTTATATTTCAGATGTGAGGAGAACATTACAGATAACGATCTCATCTCCCTCCTCCCTCTCCAAGAGGGCACCTTCTGGATCAAACCGAGTGATACGACCTTGTGAGAAAATGGGGTTTCGAGTCACAGGAATCTTTCTTCTTCTTCCTAAGAAACAGGGAAGAGAGGACAAATGCACAACTCGATTACACAGTCTTTTTTGTTTCAGGAAGAATCCTGATACAGTGGCTGAAGGAGCAAAGACAGACACAGAGACAAAGAAGGTGGAAGTAATAAAAAAGGAACCATGTAGACGATGGACCTAGAGGTTCATTGTCCCTGTCAAACAACACATCAAGACAGGAACATAAATTAATAAGAAAAAAAAAAGGAGAGATTGGTGTAAATTGTAAGGTAAAAATCCTGAGCTTGGAGACTTTGAAATGCGCTTTTGACGATGTGAAGAGGGAGGGACCCGAACACCATTTCTGACCAGCGAGTCCTTGTCAGATAGGTTAGCAACAATTCTTAAACTCACACGTGCAACCCCATCTATATATTTTCACTAACCATTTGCTTTTTCCAGTCAATTCAGACTAAACATTACCATGGTACTATTTAGCAAAGTATTCAGCTGATTAACTTCGTGGCGGAGGTGACTTGGTAAGGAATTTTCCTAGTTTAAGTAAAATTATAAGTTTGAATTGTCCTCATATATGCAGTTGTTTAAAATTTGGAATCAGAGCTTTGCCTCCCGAAAAGAACTTACCCGGCTCAAGCGGGGATCAGTCTGGGAGTAAATGGCTTAAAGGTGTCTTCTCATAGTTGGAATTCTCCTAGGACACCTCGTGGGCAACTAAAAAAAAAGTATTCGGTTGATTACATTAGTTATTAGTTGGTAGTTAATTCTATCAGTTGATTTAATCAATGAATTATAATAACTGTTTATTAAAGATGTTTGGTAAAATTAGTTACTTAGTATTAACTATTTATATATAAAATAACTTATAAAGATATTATTTTTTAAAAAAATATAAAGATACGAATATTATATATCTTAATGCTTTGTTGAATATTTTTATAAAAATTTAGATTTTAAAAAAGTCATATTTATATGTATTGTTTCATCTATAAAAAAATTATACAACTTTTTTCTATTTTTATTTTTATTTAAGGATAATATTTTATTTCTAACCTGTAATTACATAAAGAGTACTATAATCTTTTAGTAGCTAAAATTTTAGCTTATTGATGAAAACACTCCTGTATGTGAGCATTTTCATATTTGTCTGTTTACGTTAAATCAACCGTTCAAAATGCTACTTTCTAAATAATTTCTATAGCTGTTTGAAATGTTAAATAGTTAAGACAACCAATTGGCAAAAAAATAGTTGATTAGTTGTCTATCAAACAAAGCTTATAAATAATAAAGAGTATTTTTAAGGTCATTTTTGTAACAATGATCGTGTAAGGTCTAATTTTCAATTCAAAATCTAATTTGAATTAAATATTAAAAATTGGTTTGCGTTAATTTTAAATTAGATTCGATCTCTTTTATCATTTTTTAAGTAGATATAACTAATGTTTTTAAATATCGATCACGTTTAAAATTTAAGGTTTCAAAGTTTTAATATTAGACCGTCATAAAATTAATTAAATTTTGAACAAAAGTTAAAATTTTAAAATATAAAAATTGATCGATTAATTAATTTTAACTACAAAAATTATTAAAATAAAGCGAACTGAAAAATTAAAAATTAAATAGAGAGAAAGTGAAGCAATCCACTGTGAGAGGTGTGATTCGAGCAGACAATCATGAGATAATCAACAGTTAGAAACACACAAACTTTGTGGTAGCATTCTTCCATGCAAAAAGATTTTGCACGATCTGATTAGTCTAATTAGTACCATGAACTAACTGTAAACACCTGTAGGCTAGTGGGGGAGGGGTCTAGTGCATGAGGTGGTAGGTATACTATCGCCAACATTTCGCTATCGACGAAGAAGAAATGCATAACCCTTTTGAACCTCCATTGAAAGATAACCAGTAGCTCTTCACAACAACAACGACTAGCTGCTATTTTAGCCAAGACAACTCGCATCAACTCAGACCCTCAGCAATGGCAACGTTAGGTTGATGTCTTCTTCTGTCGTGCAACAAGAGGAAAAAAGGGAAGGGGTATCTGTTTGATTTAGGTATGAAACTACTTTTTATGATCATAATAAAACATCCCAGTAGCTCCAATCTTGGAATGACCACAAACACAAGCAACCAAAGTGATGAAGTGTGTGTGTGTGATTCTTAGTGGAAGATGAGGTGTGTCTGAATTGGGTCCGAGAGTGCAGGAGGGCTACTGTGAAATGGAGCCGTTATGGTTTGGACGTGTCTTAAGAGGGGATAGTAACAGCTCGACAAAACACAAGGGACATTCGGCAAAACTAGACGTGGATAAGATTGAGAAGCCATGCAAATAGCTGTAGGTGTTTGGTTATTATCTGAAGAAAGTTTCTTGCTTTGATTGACATCATCAACTCTATGCCCCTCACTATAATGCTTGGTATGAATGAAATATGTATATGTTATAAAAGATAGAAATAATGTAGTGTGCCACTAATTGTTTTTAGTGCACCGAATGCACTACTTAATAGTTAGTGTACCACTTCTATTATCATGATAGTATTTTATTAGAAATTTTGTACTATAAATAG
>JANIJH010000002.1:1662380-1684372 GCA_024520975.1 Erythroxylum areolatum | reverse complement strand
ATTTTATTAGAAATTTTGTACTATAAATAGAAGGGTTAACTTGATGTAAGGTACACCAATATATAAGAAGAACTCTCCTCTCCCAAATATTCTTAAATTTTAGTTTCAGTTTTATAACAGTATGGATTATTTGTCAAAAATAATTATGTCTAATTACTTAAAGGGATATCGAATCGTAACGATTAAGATTTTAACGGGTCGTTTGATTCTATTTTTATTTTTTTTATTGTAATTTTCAGTTCCGTTTTTAATTTTTGTTTCTATTTTTTTAATAAAAACAAAAACCTGCTTGGATATTAATGTTATAGCTTGGTGCGAATGAAATATTTACAGATTATTTGTCAAAAATAATTATGTCTAATTACGTAAAATGACATCGTATCGTAACGATTAAGACTCTAATGGATCGTTTGGTTCTACTTTTATTTTTCTGTTGTAGATTTCAATTCCATTTTCAGTTTTTTGTTTTTGTTTTTTTAATAAAAACAAAAACTTGCTTGATTGTTAATGTTAATGTAGTTATATTTTTATAACTGATTATAATTACATTTTAAATAAAACTTAAAGATAAACTATTTTTTAATTAAATTTATTCATTTAATCTCTTATATAATATTTAGTAACAAATCATTAGTAAAATTATGTTTTTTTAATAAAATAAATAATTTTAAAATTTTGTTTTAAAATTAATTATTTATTTGAAATATAATTTAATTATTAAATCAATTTTTATTTGAATATTTATATATTTTAAATTTAATTGTATGTAAATATAATTTAATTATATAAATTAAATTATCCATAATTTCATTGATAATTAATTTTAATTTATTAAATATATAAATATAATATTTAATTAAATTATTCAGAATTTTTATTAAATAATTAAATAATATATATCTAAATCAAATTATGAAAAAAAAGAAAATAAAAACTTCTTTTTATAGTATTTATAATTTTTGAAAATCGGTAGAAATCAAAATTAAAAACAAAAATAAAAAACTCTATCAAACAAGATTTTTTATTAGGTTTAAAAATAAAAAATAAAAATTAAAATAGAAACAAACACGTCCTAAACTAATGATAAATGGGCTAAAATGATGTTATTTGGAGTATTGAATAAGATTAGTCAAAGTTATTTTAGACAAAGGATTCGACCTCGAATGAAATGGGGTTATTGACATGATCGTCTTCTTCTGAATGTGAAGCAAGCGAATATACAATCAATGGAAGAATCTGAAAAGGTACAGCTAGCTATAAAGCAGCCATGTCCCAACCTTGGTCATGATGGTTGGCGAAGAAAAGAAGAAGAAAACTTACGTTTCTTTGGTCGCAAAAGAGTACTTATAAAGACTTTCCCGCAGGCGCTATCAAGTGCTCGTGAAGTTGGTGTAATAATTGGCGCTTTTGATCAAAAGTGTTGCGAATATTATCAACTTTTGCAGGAACATGTTGTCCAGTTTAGTAATATTAGAGTTGATTATATTACTTATTTGGATTTAACTATTTAATATTAATTGTTTACACATAGGATGACTTATAAAGATATAATTTTAAAAAAATTTATAAGGATTTGAATATTATATATTTTAGTATTTTATTGAGTACTTTTATAATAATTTAAAATTTAGATATTTAATTTTATAAAAATTAAATTTATAAGTCTAATAAAAAATATATAAAATATAATAATAATAATAATAATAATAATATCAATAATAACAATAACAACAAAATCCAAATCCCAACTCTAATTTTATACTTTGTGTTGTCTGCAAATTTTCTCGATGAATAATATCTTGCTTGTCAATTTAAGCTATCATATAGATGTTGTGATGAATTTATAAATAACAATTGTAGTTAATCTCATACATTTTAGAAAGGTTAAATAAATTTGAAGGCACAATTGTCTTTTAGTAAAATTTTTATTAACCGATAGGTTGAAAAATTACCCCCAAATAGCTTTTTAAAAAATGATTGGTTAGAGTCAACCCAATCAGCTATTAACCAAATAAATATATTAGCTGTTTGACTATACTCTTTAATAAACATCTTGTTCAATTTTTAACTTTTGGTCAAATTTACATTTTAAATCTTAATATTTACAAATAAAACATAAATTAACTATAACATTTTAAATCAAAATATTTCTAAAATATTCAAACCAAATCATAAATAAATAAAAATTAACGAAATTAATTATTCGTTGACATTATTTATATATTTTTAATAAAAAGTAAATTTTATTGTGACATAATTAATTTTTAAATTAATTAAAAAATAGACCTCGCTTCTGATGTCTACGCCTGACAGATGGTTGTTCCTTGAAGCGTCTTACATTGGACCCAAGTTATATCGACACTAGGCCTAACCCAAAACACAGAAGTTCGTGTCAGGTCCAAGTCCTAGCTGAACTTTCCTGAAATCAAGCAGGCTCATTACAATGTCATTTGATCACGTTCACTTGCTCTAAACCGCCATGCCACCAGACTTCACTTGCCACGATTCCGTGGGCTATACCAGATTGGCACGAGATAAGAACAAGAGATAGATAAGACCCAACATCGCAATCAACAAAGGAAGTTCTCTGGATATATATACAAGTTGAACATGATTTGTTCTCTTGTTCTATCAACTTGGTATCGAGTAATTCAACGAGAATGGGTTCTCTAATGGCGGGTTGGGACTCACCAGTCGAAGACCCTAAGTCAGGTTCAAGCACTTCATCTCTCAATAACTAACGAGTTTTGTTTTGTTTATTCTCTTTTAGTACTTTTTTCTGAAGGAGTGCAACTTCCACCTCTTGGCAGCACAATACAAGAAGAACTGGTCGTTTACCAGAGGACAGATTGATGCTTATTGGAACCTGAAGAAGAAAACACACGAAGAAGAAGATCATCTCAAACCTACTTCTAGATCATCAAGCACAAGCAGTCATGCTGATGTGATGACGCACCAGAAACAAGATAACCCAGATGAGGAAAACGAGATTAGGATTCAGAGATCAGCCTCGACACCTGCGTCCAAGGCAAGAGAGGGTTTCATGGGCATGGAAGAGGAGAAACTAATGAAGAAAAAAGATGCCTGGTAACAATATCTAACATATCAATGTTTCTGCAGAGAACACCGGTCCGGTCCGGTCTGGTCCATGGTTATGTATGTATATGTACTTATATGGTGTTACTTTCGGTGATTTGATTGATCTTCAGGTGGACCAGAAGCAACTGGGCATTTCTGAACGAAACTCCGGTGAGTGAACGTTCTTCGAACACTTACACGTCGCAGTTCCACATTGCTTCTTCCAACACCAACGCCAGCGTTAGTACGTAAAACAATGCGAAACACTCATGAAGATGACTGTTCAACAGTCCTTAGCTTATTAATACAAAGTTTGAGAGTGATTAAAGCTTTATTAATCAGCTTTCCTCTTTCACTGGTTTCAATCTGAACTTTCGACTCTTCACCTATTATTTGTCTTTAGCCTAGACTCATGATGTAATATGTACCGTGTTTCTTTTCTTGTATATATATATATATATATATATATAAAGCTTGCTTGCACTTCACACACGATATGCCCGACGTTTTAATGCTGTCTGCCTCTTGCTAATAACAATAATTATTAACCGATAGTTCAGTGCTCTCATCCTTGCAAGCGAGACTTGGTTTGGATGTGTACGGCTTCAATATGCCGTTTTTACAGTTGGAACCTTTTTAGAATAATTTCAAGGTTCGGTTGAGTTGTTAAGGAGTTCTTTTAGCTTAAATAAAGTTATAGGTTCGAATCGTATTCATCTATATAGTTGTTTAAAATTTAGGGTCAGAATTTTGTCTCTCATAAGGGACCTACCCGATTTGAGCAGGAATTAGTTTAGGTGTGGATAGCTTAAAGGTACCTTCTCATAGTTGAGATCCTCCTAAGATACCTCGTGGGCAACAACAAAAAAGAACCCTTTTAGAATATTTCGTAATTACGGCCGAACTCAAAAATAATAATTATTATTTACTGTATAAATTTTTGTTAATATAAAAAACGGAATTGGCTTACTGCATTTGTTCTTTTGTGATCATAATGTCACATATTCAATTTATAAAAAGTTAGAAACAATTTTTTTGTAAAAATATAAAAAGAAGGTCCCCATAAATTGGAGGGAACAGGAATTTTTTTGGTTCAATTTTTACTTTATAATTCGATTGATTTTAATAACTCTTGTTATTAAAAATTAATCAGTATATTAATTAATTTATTAATTTTTGTAAATTAATTAATTTTTATAAACTAAAATAAACTAATTAATTTTTATTTAAAAGTCTTATTTTCAATTAAATTTTAAATTATGGGCAATCTCATTTAATTTTATTTTTAATTGTTAATTTTATTTACTTTTTAATCGACATTGAACCTTTTAAGGGTGTATTTGTTTGATGGATATAAAGAGAGAGAAATGTGTATAGAATGAAAAATAAAGCTTGGTAAGAGGTTACGATTGGATAACTTATACTTTTATTCATAATTTTTGGACATTGCTCTATTCCTCTCCATTATGAGAGAAATGAGAGTCATTTTTTCAATATCCTTTATTCTTTAATATAGTAACATTATCACTATTATTTATTCTTACCCTATGACCTAAAGTAATGATTGATTTTTTCTGGTTTAGTAAGGTTTGGTATTCTTTAACTAATGTTATTATTTATTTATTACAATATAAATAAATAAATAAATAATTAATTAAAATATTATAATTAATTAATTGCAATATAATTAATTAATTAGTTACAATATAATTAATTAAAATATAATTAATTCATTAATTAAAATATTACAATTAATTAATTACACTATTTTAATTAATTTTTATTTATCAATATTCTTTACAAACCAACCATTGTCAATAGTAATGATAATCATTATTTTCTCTTAATCAACCATCAATCATTCTCATTCCTGTTATCATTTTCCTCCTGTACGAACCAACCGGCCCGTAAATCTTAAAATTCTTATCTTATAATTTATCTTTGGGTCCGATTATTTTTGATCTCTTAAGTTTACCCCTTTTTGAGATCACAATGAGATCAGAATATTTATATCTTGATTTTCAACTTTTAGTACACCAACCATCATTTTTGCTTGTTGAACGAGAATTCAGCAGATCTCTTTAGTAACAGCACTTAAAGACTTGTTCTTTGCCTTTGAAACTGAGGCCATGCCTATCATATGTCCATCAACAAAGTCTGCATTGCCCTTCACCTAACGTGCGCCGGAAATATTACCAGGTGACTGAAATTAACGTTCAGAAAATGGAAATTATAGGAAAAGTGACTGCTGACCAAACCCCTTGCCAAAAGTTCAAGACTCTCAATTTTGATTATTTGCATCTAATTCAGATAGCTGAGAATGAGGATGTCAATTATATGACTAATGACCAACCATTTTAAGCAACAATTTCAAGCAAGTTGGTAGATTGTTTTCAACGCTAATCACGCGATGAGTAGGCCTAGCACCAAATCTACGATCTCAGAAGTCTATTTAAGCAACTTCACGTCCTATATTAGGTCGATTATAAGATAAGAAACTTGTGTCCTCCACTGGTCTGTGTTTGTCTGTCAAACTTTTGTCTGGGCAATGGCTGACAAGAGCAAGATCTTGATCATCGGAGGGACTGGTTATATGGGGAAGTTCGTGGTAGAAGCAAGCGTGAAGGAAGGTCACCCTACCTTTGCTTTGGTTAGACAGAGCACGGTCTCTGATCCTGTCAAAGGACAGCTTGTCGAGAAATTCAAGAACTTGGGTGTTACTATAGTTTATGTAAGAAGAAAAAGACCCCATCTTTTGTTTTCCAATGATCTGGGCATTTGTAGTGGAAAGCATGATCATGAGTTTGTGGTTGATGGAACTATTGCAGGGAGATCTTTACAACCATGAAAGTTTGGTGAATGCGATTAAGCAGGTTGATGTGGTGATATCCACAATTGGCTCCTTTCAACTAGCAGATCAGACCAAGATCATTGAAGCCATCAAAGAAGCTGGTAATATTAAGGTTGGTATTCCAATTTCTTACAGTAAGTACATAGTTAAATCCCAATGAGAATAGCCACTTGACTCTAGTAAATCAACGTGAAATGTGCAGAGATTCTTGCCTTCAGAATTTGGAAATGACGTTGATCACGTTCATGCGGTTGAACCAGCCAAATCTGCATTCGAAACAAAGGCTCAAATTCGACGTGCCATTGAAGCTGCAGGAATACCGTACACTTATGTTCCTGGTAACCTTTTTGCTGGCTTTTTTCTACCCATATTGGGACAGGCAGGAGTTACAGCTCCTCCTAGAGACAAAGTCACCATTACTGGAGATGGTAACCCAAAAGGTATGCTATAATAGGCGTGAACTGCAATGGGTTTAAATGGTTTACTGAAAGAAGTTGCAATGGATCAATTAGTCATTTTCACAAGTTTTGGTGTATGTAAACAGCTGTTTTCAACCATGAAGAGGACATTGCAACGTACACCATAAAAGCTGTTGATGACCCTAGAACCTTGAACAAGACACTCACGATCAGGCCTCCCAAGAACATCTACAGCTTCAATGAGCTGGTTGCACTGTGGGAGAAGAAGATAGGCAAAACACTCGAGAAAACCTATCTTCCTGAAGAGGTAGTTCTAAAGACCATCCAAGGTGAGTCAAAAGAAGTGTTATAATATTAGGACTACAATAAAGATTATCTAATAATAACTATTGTGTCTGTTCGTGATCTATTCTTGCAGAGTCTCCAATTCCAATCAATATTTTTCTATCAATCAACCATTCGGTGTTCGTTAAGGGTGATCAAACCAACTTTGATATTGACCCATCATGGGGTGTTGAGGCCTCTGAGTTGTACCCAGATGTGAAATACACTTCTGTGGAAGACATTCTTGATAAGTTTGTTTAAGCAACTGAAAATCTGCTGTCACCTTCGTCATCGTAATAAGAATTCAGGCAGTTCACAGCAGAAGAGTTATTTGTGCCTGTCGTGTTGTGTTCTATTCAGTAGTAATTCCAATATCTTGATATATAAATATATAAGCTTCAGTTTCATGAGTCTTCTATATCTATGGCGATCTAGTCAAATTGGAAAAAGAACCTTATCGATCAGTATCCATCATTTCCCTTCTCTTTAGCCTAGTTCTGTACGACAACCTCTGAACCCGTCAATGCCAAAACTCAGACCCGCTTCAGGATCTTGACTGAACCAAACGTTTGTTCTTTTCATTTGCAAGAATTAAGGATAGAAGCAGAGGACAAAAACGCTTGGACGTGACTTTTTAAAACTTTCGAGAGGACTTTGGATGAAGTTTTGGTAATCCCAACAATATGTTCACTTCCCAGGAGATTAAACTCAATCAAGTTATGAATTGTTCTCTTATTAGAGCAGGTGAATCTATCTTTGGAAAAAATGCAAACCCGTTGAAATGAGATTCTACATTGCACTAAAGTCGTTCATATATACAATCTCGTGTTCAGTTTCTGTATATTGTTTTATTCTGCACTTGAGGACCAGATAGGATTGTATCTTCATGTGGTGTTAACTTAAGCCGAGTGAAAGACCTGAACTTTGAACTCAACGTGAGTGGTGAATCTTGTACCTGAAGCCATTTTGAATCACCAGTCTCATTTCCTTTTCGAAAACCTTCTGATCAGATGATCTTTTGCTACCCGGAGAATAACAGATTGCAGTGCTGGCGCAGGTGATGGTGCCCCTACTGGTGCTTCAATTATCGAATGCTTCTGTGTCTGATAATCCATCATTTTCCTTGCCTTACTCGCAACACTTTTCTCGACTGAAGTAAACCAGAAACTAATGAAATTCACAGCTTCATGAACCGTAAAAATCAGAAACAAAGAAAACTATCAGACTGAAACATGTTCAAGCGAGCTCTTACCTCCGAATTCTATGTCGGGCTTCGAAGACTCTGACAAGAGAACAAGTGCCGGAGTGACTACAGCGAGGACAGCCCAGAAGAAGAATATCAAGACAAAAGTTCTCCCACTCATTTGCTGGGATAACTGATGCAGTTTGACAGTGTCTAAGAGAGTATTTAACGTGCCAGAGAAAGACTTAGCAGAATCTCTCTCTTCTTGCACACCTTACCTGGCCATGTTTAAGTAGCCTTACGGATATAAAAGTGCACGAGGTCCATAACATGGTGTTATTTATGTTTCTCCCATTGCAAAGTCAGGAGTTAATAATTATATTTGAGAGGTTTGTTGCTCAGTCGTTGGAGGGTTGTTATACCAGTAGGTACATGATTAAGCACTTATCTGGCATCCCAATGGTCCAAGTCAATGCTTCACCAAGCCTCCCGTGGAGTGACTTCTCTGTGCAGTTTATATGCACATCATAACACTATAGCCAACTTTATCTATCCTGTAGGATGCTTGATATTTGAGTTACCCTATTGACCTTTTCAATTCAGCATCCAGGGGATCCTCACTCCTCACTGATAGAAAAAGATTGTAGTTGGTTTGACAATTATCAAGTGGCAGTCCGAAACAAGGATCTCTTTCAGAAAATAACGACAGGCCAAACTTGACCTGACTGGTCCGATTTAGAATTAGTTATCATACTTCAGCTATGCTAGGTGATAAGCTGAAAAGGTACCTTACTCAACCCGAGTTTTATACGCAATAAAGGAAAATTGGGAGATGTAAATCACTCATGTGACAGAGTGTGGGAAAAGATTACAAGACCTGGTGCGAACACTTGATGCAACCACTTAACAGCGTGATTTAGAAGGTGGAAGTAAAGTTTTAATATATTAAAAGATGATGTAGTACAACTAGGACTAGCAAGTGGCTTTCAAGTATTAACAAATACAGATATGATCCTGCAATTCCAACAAATTAACAGCTCAAATGCCTTCATATACGAAAGGGAATATTGTTGGCTCAAAAACTGTGAGATTTAATTCTGCATAAAATACAACAGTAAACAGACAGAGAAAGGAAAACATGGAAGAATACCACAGATCAACTTGAATATAAATATACATATTGTAAGGACAACCTAAAACATGCAAAACAGAACGAAATCTTGCATGTACGTGAATCTCGTACACTTATCTGATATATACATCATCTAGAAACCAGAAAATGTCAAGACTCGAACCAGAGGCCATAAAGCTTCAGTCATTCATTAAGCCTTTGCTGCTAGCGGCAGGCTTCTTCCGATCATACTTCTGTTAAATAGTAAAGAGGAAGAATTACTTCTTTCTATTGAGGGAAACAAGAGTGCACTGGACAGATATTGATGGCTATAAATTTATTGAAGAAAGGGAAAGATGCGATGCTCTAGAATTTAGGCTGAAGGCAATTATATGGTTAGTATACAACTCTTCAACTATCTCACCTGCTTTCCAAAGCTGAAAGGTACATATTTGTACTTGATCATGTGCATAATTTGACGCTTCATTGTTAGGACGAACAGAACAATCCAGTAACAAAGTAAAATGGGCCAGAAAACAGGAACATCAAACACAGAGAAAAATGTCATCGCAAATGCCACGCAGAAAGCCTTGGTTATGGAGTACCTAAAACCATAGCAACAAGAGCAACTCATGTTTTTAGAACCAGAAACCCATCAATGTTCAGTAGATGACAACTACACATATAAAACTGTTTAACAAGTATCAATCTAGCAAAGCTTGTTCTTCCAAAAATAGGTGCATGACTAGCTAAAAGAAATTGGTCAGTGATATGTGCATGCATCCTAACTTTAACCAGAACAAAATCCCTAGTTGCATGGTTTGTGATCTCTGTTCTACAACCCCAATCAAGTTTCCCTTTCAACCGGCATACGCAGCTTTAACACAACACATGACTCCACAGTTAGTGTTGCAAAAGGAGGGAGGTTGTCTTCCATATTGATCTGTCACTAGGTGTAAGCAGTATCAGTTAGAGATCATACAATCCAGCTGCAAGTAGGAACGTCAGCTAGCATTAAGGCTATATCAAACAAATATAATCGCCTTGGTGATAATTCATGTAGATACGAGTGGTAGAACAAGAAAAATAGCCAGCGGATCAAAAAAATGCTGAAGACATCTAGTTCTGATGTTACCAAACATAAGGTCACGAAATATTCAAGTGGCAAGAAGGATTGTTATACTACCAGAACTTAAACTCCGGAAGACGACGAATAAAGGGCCTGAACTCATCTGATCCTTTAGTTGGCAATGACGCCCCATCCAAAACTTCGAGCTCTGGATCAACTTTTGGCGACAGAAACCCAATCAACAAATTCAAAATGTAAATTCCAAGGCCATAGGACACAATGTAAAAGCCTTCTGCATAATAAACCCGCAACACGTAAATAGCTGCAGCTGCTGCAGTTCCTAGCCACCTATGTACAGTATGAGGTGTGGATCGATCAAGATAGTACTGAAATGCCCTCGAAAATTCACTTCTCCACTTAGCCAGAGGGGCCACTGTGAAGGTAGTATCGGCCTCAACTCCTTCCATTAACAATTAGATTCTGAACAATCTCCTGCATATAACGAAATTAAATTGAAACCAGATGATTCCACAAACAAAGGTTGAATTTTTTAAAACACCGTAACCCAAAGATCGACTTTTGACACCATCCATCTCATTTTTTCTTACCCAAGCAATAAAAGATCACATCTTTGGAACATCGGCATGAAAAGTTTTGACAATCTAACATGCAATCACTATACCCTAGTCTTCCAAGAAACCAAGCAACACGGAAATATGAATACATCTACCTGATCTCTTTTAGTACTCTGTGGTCGATACCCACAAATTGTAAGAGTGGATCACAACAAAATGGGAGCACAATAACATAAATTAAAAATTTTACGATTTTGCGAGGCCAAGTAAAGCTGAAAATTAAAGCTAACCTTAAATCATCAAGAGATTTCTTAATTCTTCTTTTTGTTTACTTCAAGAATCGGAGGATTTGTTGGCTTTTGTTCTGTTTTTTCTGTTGTAGTTCGCGGGTTAAAGAAGCAACTCGAGCTCGACCCCGTAGATAGGCGGACTTTTCCGGACCTGACTCAGAACTCGTTGCCCATCAAAACGCGCCCTTCTCCTGCCGTTTTGTGAAAGCTTAGTCCTTGAGGGTTATTTTCACCTAAAGTAGGATACAACCTTTTACTCTGTCGTCGTCGTCATCGTCATACTCTGGAACGGGATCGGAAGATTTAATAATATACAGCCTTATTTTTATATAATAAAAAGGTTATTTCTAATAAATCCATCCATTCAGCACAAGTTCTCCTATATCCATAATTTTGTGCCAGTTTTATTTCACGATCTCTGAAACGAAATCAAAGAATTTGATAATGCACAACTTTACTTTTACATAATAAAAAGGTTATTTCCAATAAATCCATCTATTCAGTACAAATTCTCCTATATCCATAATTTTGTCCCAATTCTGCTCCACAATCTCATTCATATTTTTTTTTGGATGAGATCATGTAAAACAAAATTAGCATAAAATTATGGATACAAAAGATTTGATCCTCGTCTATTAAGCAGAAGTAATTGCTTGATTTAGGTTTGAATTTTAAAATTTTTAGATCTAAATTAAATATAATTTAAATATTTAAAATCAAATTAAATTAGTTAAATATAATATAATATATTGATTCAAATCAAATTAATTTATCATAATTAATTAAATTTAAAAATTTTATTAAGTATGACCAATTGAAATTAAATTTTATGTCAATCATACTAAAATTAATTTATGAATATCAAATTAAATCAAACTAATTTACAAATCTTTAATTTAGTTTCACTAAAAGATCTACAATTTTATTTAAGTAATAAATTATTATTAATCAAAATTTATACTAAATATATTATATTTTAGTAAATGTAAAAATGTTATTTTATTTATACAAAATAAATAAAATGTTAAAAAATAACATACGAAATTTGGCGTCTAATCTAAAGTTGAGGGATAGTCTACTCAGCCTTCAGCCTTCAGCCTTCAGCCTTCAGCCCTCAACCCTCAACCCCCACGGCATCACATCTCTGGTTCATTTCTTCAATATCTGTAACATTCATAGCAAAATCCCTCCAGATTAGCAGAAGCAGAGATGGGCACGCTTGGCAGAGCAATATACACCGTCGGATTTTGGATTCGTGAGACCGGTCAAGCCCTTGATCGTCTCGGTTGCCGACTCCAGGGCAACTACTACTTTCAAGAGCAATGTAAAGCTCTCATTTTTCATAAACCCTAGATCCCAATCTCGTTAAACTTCCCGTATTTTGTTTAACTGGAACTGTTCGTTTGTCTTTATTATGGTAGATCAGCTGTTTTTTTTTTTTTTTGTGCTTGTATGTAATTTTTACACGCAGGATTTTCTGGAGTTCAGTGTCTAGTAGATGAGCTTTGACTCCTGTTAACGTGAAGTTTTTGTTAAATGGGGAATGAAATTTGTGTTGTTTTAGTGAAATATGCGATTGTGGCACGTGTTGCTATTTCGTGGAAGACAATGGAGTAGCGTCAATGTGTGAAAGTTTTGAGTGTTTATTGCATCTTTTTACTTCTTTCGCGGATTTGGTGTTAGAGAATAAGTGGAAGGAATGTGCGGGTGTTTTTGCCTTGATAGCTAGTTGAAGCATTTTCAATCTCTTGCTGTTCAAAGCTTTGACTTGTCAAGTTCTATCTTTGCTTAATTGCGAATAATCGAATTCAAATTTCATACTATTATCTGCCTTCACCATAGATGCTTGGGACAAGTATAAGAATGGTTTTGTTGGGTCTCTATAGTTTGGACTCTCTTATCACTTTTGCTGATTATTTTTCCTCTTGTTGCTGACATTAGTGTTCGTATCTAATTACAGTGTCCAGACACAGAACTATAATGAACCTTTTTGACAAAGCTCCCTTGGTTGATAAGGATGCATTTGTGGCTCCTAGTGCTTCGATAATCGGGGACGTTCAAGTGGGAAGAGCATCGTCTATTTGGTATGGCTGTGTTCTGAGAGGTAATATTGACAAAACTTTGTACCCTCCACAGTAACTCATTCTTGTGGATGTATCTGA
Source organism: Erythroxylum areolatum (assembly GCA_024520975.1). NCBI lineage: Eukaryota > Viridiplantae > Streptophyta > Magnoliopsida > Malpighiales > Erythroxylaceae > Erythroxylum > Erythroxylum areolatum. Next base: position 1,671,310 of record JANIJH010000002.1, on the reverse strand, counting down.
TTTGATTTGAAGTGGGGGGAGATATGGATGCCCTTACATGTCACTTGGCCCCAATCTTACTGAAAATACTTATCTTCTACATTCTAATGCTGTAAGGTTAGGATGTATCTGGCAGAATGCAAATGTGCAAAGAATCCCAAGTTCTTTATATTCTTTTGACAGCATGGGTCATGAGAGATTGGCTGGTGCTTTTGAATGTTAGAACTCTAAATTTTTGGTGCAAAAAGTTGTTATCAAGAATTCTCTCGGTATCCTATTAACTCAATTGAATCTAAGAACTATGCCACGTATTTGATTTTTGTTCATTTTGAAAATTGAATTGGGATTTGGTTGCTGAAGTTTAATGTCATGGGTCTTTGTTTGTGCCTAAACTGATCTTTTAACTTCTTTTTTTTTGGCCTTTACATTGGGACTGAACCTTCATCTACCCATTGCTTCTGGAGTTATATTTCTTGCTCCCTGAGGGTGCTTTTTCTCCCTATTTTTCCTTGCTGATCTCCAATAAATTCTCTACTTCTACTTGGTATCTGTCGAGCCCACATCCAAGTGAAATAGTAGCAGAGACTTGAAACTGCATACATTGTGCTTTGTCTTTGATTTTATTTCTTAGATTCTTTGATTGAAGGTGACTGATCTATACTATCCTGGTAAATGCATACAGTAATCAGTTGTTGATCTGCGAATGTAATTCTTTTAGCTGTAATGTTTGTTATTTTTCTTTGTAGTCATAAAAAGTTTTCTTGGTTTTTAGGTGATGTGAATAGCGTTAGTGTTGGATCTGGCACTAATATACAGGACAACTCCCTAGTGCATGTGGCGAAATCAAATCTAACTGGAAAGGTGCTACCAACAATCATTGGGGACAATGTTACTGTAGGTGAGCAATGAGCAAGGTGACTGCGGTTGATGTTAATCAATCTGGTACATGTTTACCTAATTCGGTCCAGATTGATCTGTGTAGGTCATAGTGCTGTTTTACATGGCTGTACTGTTGAGGATGAGGCTTTCATTGGTATGGGGGCAACACTACTTGATGGTGCTGTTGTTGAGAAACATTCCATGGTTGCTGCTGGAGCCCTTGTGAGACAGAACACAAGGATCCCTGCTGGAGAGGTAAATCTGTCATCTCTCTCCTTGGGCATACGTAGATACCTGTTTTCTACTATTATTTTGCATAAACTTTCAATATTTGCTCTATACTGCTCTTCAGGAGGGTTTTCATCTCTTTTATATGTAGTCGCATTTTACACCTAGTGTCACATATCTAGAGTGATTAAGTACTGGGTTTAGTGAGAAAGGTAAAATTTGCTTTTGAAAAATTTAAAACCAAAAGAGAAAAAGCTACTTCTGTTATTTGTCCTGAAATAGGATGTTTTCTATGACTTTCCTAGGAAATAGTGGAATACTTGTCAAATGAGTTTTCAGATCGATACTCTGTAGTAGTTGAAAACAGCTTTTATCTAGACTTCTTCCGTTTGACATTCCTTGAATACCGTTTTGAAATGTGGATCATTAGCAACCTAATCGCTAAGTATGATTTAGTAATGATATATTTCAGGTGTGGGGAGGCAACCCAGCAAAGTTCCTCAGGAAGCTAACTGATGAGGAGATAGCCTTTATTTCTCAGTCAGCCGCCAATTACTCCAATCTTGCACAGGTGCATGCGGCTGAGAATGCTAAGCCGTTTGATGAAATTGAGTTTGAGAAAGTACTCCGCAAGAAGTTTGCTCGACGAGATGAGGAATATGATTCAATGTTAGGCGTTGTTCGGGAAGTACCTCCTGAAATTACTCTTCCTGATAATATCCTACCAGATAAAGCCCCCAAGTAAAAGACTTAAGAGAGTTTTTTCATGAGGTATTATTTAATCTTGAGATCTTACCTCGAGGAACATTTGTTGTTTTGTGCAAATACAAGGAGACAAGGATCATTTTCTTTACCAATAACACAAACATGTTTAGGTGTAGAATCATTGATCCTCTTTTAGCTTTTGACTCCACTCTTTTGGTTGATTGCCAAACTGGTTAGTGTCATTTCATAATGGAGAAACTTATGCAACAAGGCAGCATGTATTTTGATGGTCTTTTGATCCTTGTATCTGTTACTCCTCTGTGTTTTTTTGTATTCCAAAGTTTGTGGAAGCTTTATTTAGATTTGCAATTACATTAAAAATCTCGAAGAGTGTAATATTCACTTTCACGTGGGCCAAAATTATTTTTGTCAAACAACGATCCATAGTGACCCAACCGCGTCACTACACAAGACGTTACCCCACGACGTGCCGTTCGTTCGCAGTTCGCTGAAAACGACAGCAGCTAAGTTGCTTTCCTGCGGGAGCAAGTCTTCTTTATGGAAGCATTGACCTTATCCAGCTGAATTATCTTTTTTTTTTAAATGAAGAAAAGCAAAGCTTAAACAGTGCGTCTTGGGATTAAAACCTCCCACATATCCTCAAAGAGGATAGCAAGACATTATGAAGGAGGAGAATGAAAATAGTAAATCCAAAACTAAAAGAATTCGTATTAGAAGCTAACCAATCAGTTCAATGATTTCCTTCACAAAACACATGACGGATGCGAACTATCTAGGATTTAGCTAATAGAATCTGAATAGCTTGTATCAATGAAGTAGTATAGGAAATCCTCGAACTTGAGGAAAGAATATTAATGACTATTAAGGAATCAACTTCTAATTCAACCTTCCGATAACCTATATCTCAAATCAGATTCAATCTCGAATAAACACCTCATAACTTAGCATCCAGAGGCAAGCAAAATCTAATATGATGGACAAACCCTCCTAGCCAAACATCAGAACTGTAGCAAAAGAGACCATCGGCATAAGCATTCCGACCTGACGTTCGTTTCGCTCTATTCGTGTTCAGCCTGATTCATCCCTCACTTGGTTTGGCCTAACCAATATGCCTAATGTTACTAGTGGCATGACCAACCGCGGCTCAAGAAGTAACCGTACCTACTTTCACAACCTAAGCTGCATAATTTAAAACAATAGCCTTGCTAGCGACTGGCCAGGAGAAATCGTTATTGAATAAACTTTTGTTTCTCCAAAGTCATAGGAACCAGCAGGAAACCTCAAATATAATTGACCACCTTATACCACTAACCTCTACGTGATTGTAGAGAATTGAAATCAGCCACTCCGAAGTGTTAAGACTAAAGAAATTCGCGATGGCCATGTCAGATGAAAATTGTGTCCAAAATGTGTGAACTCTAGGACAATCTCTAATAGCACGCAATCAAGATTTAGGATTGTCACAATAGTGACACCTGTTATTATCGAAAAGATGTCTATAAGTACGTTGTTGATTAGTCAAGAGTTTCCTTTGGCAAGTAGCTATAAAAAAGATCCGATACGTTGCAGACTTTGCCATTTCCAAATCAAAGACCACAATCTACTATTGCCTTTATCACCAATATTTTCAATTAACTCACAAGAAGGTGTTGTTGAAAAGGACCCGTTTTGGTTTGGATCCCACAACACCTGATCTTCATCAAACTCAGGTCTCAGAGCCATAATGCTTGCAATTGTCATGCACATTATCGACAGAAGGAGGTTCTGAAACTTCTCCCAGCACCAACACCCATCGGTGCCTACAAACTCTCTCACCTTTGCATATAACATACCGTTAAGAATAGGATTAATAGCCAAGAGAGCTAGGGTCGCCCCATCACCAACCCAATTGTCTACCCAAAATCTAATACAATTCCCATATCCTACTCACTACCTTGTACCTGCAAGAACAAATTTCTAGGTGGTATAAATACCTCTCCAAACCAAAGAGGATCCTCTACTCTCCAATGTCTCTGGAATATTCAAAGTGTATATTTGGCTCGAAGGATCTGTACCCAAAGTGCAGAAGGATTAGAGATTAACCCCAGCCAAGTTTAGTGAGCAAAGCATCATTAGTAGAATGAATTTTCCGAATACTGAGGCCCCCGGAATGCTTTGGTTTACACACCGCCTCCCAACTCACAAGATTAACCTTCCTTTGACCCTCCTTAGATCCCAAGATAAAGTCGTGCATAATCTTCTCAAGATCATCACAAAGTTGCCTTGGTAATCGCACTGTTTGCATGGCATATATAGGTAGTGACGCAAGAACAAATTACGTCAGTGTGACCCTACCTGCAAGGGAAGAAATCGAGCACTCCAACCTGCTAGTTTATGTTGAGCTTTATTAAGGATGTAGTGATACATTTGCCTCATCGATCATTCATGAATTAATGGTACCCTAAGATACTTTCCAAGGTTCATGGTGAGCTAGAAACCCAAATGCTTGCTTAGGGCGCGAGCTCGAGAAATGTTCTTTGAGAAGTAAACTCTAGACTTGCGATTGCTGACTTTTTTTCTTGATGTCATACAAAATGTATAGAGAACCCTAGAGATTATTTGCACCTAATCGATGGAAGCCTCAACAAACAAAATGAGATCATCTACAAAGAAAATATGAGAGATGGTAGGACTTCCTCTACTCAGCCTAATTGGTTTCCAAAATCCCTACAAAGATGTCCCAACCTCTCCATACAAAGAACAAACAGATAGGAGGATAAAGGATTTCCTTGCCTGATGCCTCTATTCGGAGTGAAAGAATCAGATAGTTCACCATTCCAGCAAACTTTCATTGAGACTTAGGTAACACACTTCATTATCAGACTTATCAAGTCCATTGGTAAACCAATATCTATTAAAGTATCCAGGATGAAATCCCACCAGAGGCGATTGTAGGTTTTCTCTAAATCTACTTTGATTGCAAGAACTCCAGATTTTCCTTTTTTCTTCCTCATCAAGTGAATAACCTCCTGACCAATAATAATGTTATTTGTAATTAAACGGCCAGGAACAAAACTACACTAGCTGTGAGCTACCATAGAATCGAGGATAGGTTTCAGTCGATTCACTATAACCTTAGTAATAGTCTTGTCTAATACAGTACAGAGGTTAATCAGTCTTAATTGGGTGATGGACACTGGAGATTAGACTTTCGGGATCAAAACAAAGATAGTTTAATTAAGCTCCAACTCCCATTGTTCATGCTTGAAAACCTTTTGAACAAAGTTAGACACTGACTGGCCCGTTACATTCTACTGTTTTTGGAAGAATAACACATTGAATCTGTCAATGCCAGGAGCTTTATTAGCATCCATCTCAAAAATAACTTTCTTAATTTCTACATATATTATAGGGGAGCAGAGAGAATCCAACTCATTTTTTGTTAACCTAGGAAAGGCTCCGGTAATAGGAAAGGGATCATCATACTATTGTCGTATGAGAAAAGCTTGTGAAAGTAATCCTTAGCAAAGTCACGAAGTAACATAAGATCGGTGATCATGTTTCCACTTTCGTCTTTTAGCTTTTCTACCTTCAATCTCTTCCTCTTTGCCATAATAACTGTATGGTAATATTTAGTGTTGTAGTCTCCTTGAGCTAACCACATACTACGGGATTGTTGGTGCCAAAATAATTCCTTTTCACACATGACCTGGATGAGATCATCACGGAGCTTCTTTTCCAAGTCCAAGAGAGAATCAGAGTCATTACTTTCTATCGCTTGTTGAATACTTATAGTCGAGCCATAAGTCTATTTTTACGATAGAAAATGGTGCCAAAATCAGTTTTGTTCCACTCTCTTAACTTTTTTGCAAAACAAGCAATAGATGTACAGAAACGATTCAAGTTTGGATGCCAATTTTCTTCCACAAAATTATAAAAGTTCTCATTAGCCAACCAGGTCGACTGAAATCGAAAACTCTTGTTACCCCTATACGTCACTGGTGCCATATTAAATTTAACAAGCAAAGGCCTATGATCTGATCCAAGAAACAATAAGTGAGAAGTCGTTTATGGGAAAGAGGCCAGCCAGGAGGACGAGCACAATGCCCTATCCAATCTTGCTTGGACAGTTCCCCTCCGCCATGTAAATTTTAAACCCACATAGCCAAGATCATGTAGATAACAAGAGTGAACACAATCTTGAAACGCCTTGCTAATTACAGGCGCTATTTTAGAACCTCCTCGTTTATCAAAGCCCTACAATTTTGCATTAAGATCTCCTCCAATTAACCTTTCCTTTGAAGTATGTCTCGCTATCTGCTTTAATCCTTCCCATAGGTACCTTTGGAGATGATGTTGAGGGCTAGCATACACGACAGTAAAAAGGAAGTCCAAGCTAGCAAACTTAATATTGGTATGTATGAATTGCCAATGAGCTATCAATATTGTAACCTCCATCATTGATTTCCACAAAATCCAAATCCCTCCTGCAAAACCATTTGCCTCTACATGAAAGGAGTAGTCAAACCCAAGATTGCCAATTACTGTATTAGCTCACGATCTACTAATTTGTGTTCAACAAGCACCACCATCGATGAATTAAGCATTTGAATATGGTTCTTTAAAATAGGCTGAAACTCATCGCATCCAGCCCCTTGACAGTTCCAGAGAAGAATAGACATAAAATAGAGAGTAAGACAGTGGGAAGGGTACTCCCTTAACACTAGGTGTTACCAGTGGACCATACGAGCTCGCCTGTCGCGCTATAGCCTGGAGTCTGAGGTATCACTTCCTCAACTGGTCCTTAATCCCCTTGATCTGCATCCATCCAAACCCCCCTGCTTTAGGCTCTGGCAGTTTTGAAGGAGGTAAAGGAAAAGTAGCAGTGCGTTCCTTTGGAGAAGAACCCACGATCCCGTCCAAATTTGTCATCTGATCACCGCATTCCATATCATCTGTAGTCCGAAGCATAAAAGAGGTCTCGTCACTCACAATCTCCTTATGGAAAGAAATTGTAATTACTGCATGTTTTTCTTGAGTATGTTGCATGGGTTGTACCCACACAGTAGGTTCAGAAATAAAGTTTCTTGTAGATTGCGGTACATGTTGTCCCCCTTGGTTCGAACCTGATCTAACCTTTGATTTTTCGTGGTTCGCAATGGTTGATTTAGCTTTAGGTCCCTTAGAAATAGACCCCTGTCTATGATAAGATCGCCTAGCCTCCTCCACTTGATTGCCTAAAGCTATTCTATTTTTCGTGCGCGTAGTCTGGCCCTTATCCCCCCCAGTTGGAGGCCTATCATTAATGATGTCGAGGATCTTGATATTATTCAAAATCGAATACCAAGATCCTCGAGCCCCAGTTGTATTCCCATTAATGTGAGAATCTCTCTAATCAAGATCCCTGGCTTTCGAGTAGCGTGTGCGCCTTTGGACCCAAATCTATGGTCCGTAGACTTCTTTGAACTTATTCTTTATCAGAATCTCATTAGTTATCGGATAATGTCCTTTTGCTATCTCCTCAGCTTGCTCATTGGTATGAGCAGTTTGCTGCTTCTCTCTTTGAGCATTAAGTCGTGCTGGAGAGTTTACGAGTCATGCTCCATAATGCCACGTGAATAAAAAATCTGTGGTAATCTCTCGTAAGCAACCTTAATCTCTTCTCCATCTAATTACACACAAGAACAAAGAGGAGTACTGAGATCAACATCCACTGCCACTCTCGCAAACTTGCCTCTCTTGGCATTCTTAGTGGTATCATCAATCTTAATAGTATGGCTATCAAGGTTACCAAGGGCCGTAAGAATCATTGGATGGTATCGAGAAATAGGCAATTCTTGGAAACGAATCCAAAGAACAACCCTAGATACCTTACCTTGCAAAGGACGGAATTGGGGTTGCCAACGTTGAACTGTGTGTACGTGTTAGAGAATCACCCAGGGACCCTGTGTTTGGGCATGAAGGAAATCGTCTTCTTTAATAAAATTAGCTAGAAAATAATCGTTGTCCAAATCTACAACTTTCATAGGGCCAGAAGGCTTGCATATTGATCTTAAGTGGGAAGAAAGCATTTTGTATCCAATTTTTCTATCAAGGAGTTTAACAACTGCTGCCCTCTCTGACTATTTGTCCAATCTAAATTTAAAAGCAGAAGATAGCTCCAAGCCACTGCCAGAGTCTCCATTCACCTTTATGATATCTCCTTCCTCAAATTTGATAGGATCATCCACAGGCCATGCAATCTCGGCCTCCTCTTCTTCCAGTGGGACTTTTGTAACTGCTGCACTATAACTTGGTTTAGCTCGCAAGATTGGAGGCTCCTCCTCCTTGAAATGTTTACAGATCTTGTCGGCCAAATGACCATCATGATCGGTGATCATGTTTCCACTTTCATCTTTTAGCTTTTCTACCTTCAATCTCTTCCTCTTTGCCATAGTAATCGTATAATAATATTTAGTGTTGTAGTCTCCTTGAGCTAACTATATATTACGGGATTGTTGGTGCCAAAATAATTCCTCTTCACACATGACCTGGATGAGATCATCACGGAGCTTCTTTTCCAAGTCTAAGAGAGAATCAAAGTCATTACTTTCTATCGCTTGTTGAATACTTGTCAGTTGAGCCATAAGTCTCTTTTTACGATAGAAAATGTTGCCAAAATCAGTTTTGTTCCACTCTCTTAACTTTTTTGCAAAGCTAGCAATAGATGTACAGAAACGATTCAGGTTTGGCTGCCAATTTTCTTCCACAAAATTATAAAAGTTCTGATTAGCCAACCAGGCCAACTGAAATCAAAAACTCATGTTACCCCTATATGCCACTGGTGCCATATTAAATTTAACAAGCAAAGGCCTATGATCTGTGGTGGCGTGTCAAACCAATCAAAAATAAATTCCTACTCTAGAACACTTAAGCGAGTAAAGTGGTGAATAGGGTCGAACCACAGAGACCAGTGTAGTGATTATTTATTTGTGCGAAATCGAAAATAAAAATAATAAAAATAATAGTAAAAACAATTTGATTTGAGAATGATTGATTTTAGAAACACGAAATCACGCAAGGAGAAATTAAAAATAAGACTGAAAATAATATGAATAAAAACCTAGCCAAGGTACTCTCCCGTTTGATACCGTAATTCG